>PVLA01000581.1:0-262211 GCA_004027455.1 Hydrochoerus hydrochaeris | reverse complement strand
CCAACTAGTGATTTCTTACTGCTTTTTTTTTCTGAGATTCTGTATTGTTTCTACCCCTTTTTCTGTTTTGTTTGTTTTTCTCTTTAAATAAAATTAAAATAGCATTAATTGTGAAAATATTCTTAGAGATATTACAATGAGTAGATGAGGAGATGTGTGAGAGAAACTGATTATACACATGACTCCAAGTCTTTCTTTCCCCCAGTTCACATATTTCATAACATGATTTACATCCTTTCCTATTGAAGAACCTATTTCCCCAACCTTTGAGCATCTGCTTACCTTAGGACTTCTTTGGGTCAATAATTTGTGCTCAATTTGATGATGTACCTATCCCAGATCTAGGCTCAAGTGGCCTTTCATTCTAGGGTACTGTTAAGAAACATGAAAAACCCTGGGGAATGCAACCAATTTGTTTTCATCAGTGTCTTGCTGTATCGCCTAGTTTGCAGTGCACCTGTCAGCAGACCACAGATTCATGAGCAGGTTCATCAGCGATCTCTTTATCCTGCTAACATAAGCAAAAATCCCTTTAGTCTCATGAACAGGAAATATTGTCCATGATTTTAGGCCATTAAGTTTTGGAGAGTGTTGCTATATAACCAGAACAATTCGTGTCTCAAAATCAATGAAATATAGTAGCAGTATCTGTCTTTCAGGGCTGTGGAATAGAATTGATTTAATACCTGTAAGGCACTTAAAATAGTGTCACATAGAGTAAGCCTAAAGAAATGCCATCCACATTGTATCAATTTCTACCATATTCAACAGAAAATTTTTGCTTCAAATTTTGTTCTTGTATAAAGTAAGACTTCTGATGTACAGAATGAGTATGAATAATAAATATAAATAAAAACATAACATATCTAGTAGATCCTAAGTAGAATGTAATTACAACTGTAGCTATGCATATATAAATGGTTAAAATACAATGATTTATAGGTGAGGAGATATATATATATATATATATATATATATATATATATATATATACACCTTTCCCATTGCTGGGGAAAAAAATACACAACTTAAAGAAAAAAATGATTTATTTGGTACAGTTTCAGAGATTTCAGTCCATAGTCAGATGGCCCCAAGGCAAGAAGAGTATGATGAAGCAAAATTGCTCACTTCACAGCAACTGTGAAACAGAGGACAATAGAAGAGCACCAACAAGAGATGAATTCTCCAGAAGCCTGCCCCAGTGACCCTCCTCCTCTCACGGGCTCCTCCTCCTAACAGTACCATCAGCTATGAGAGTCAACAGTAATGAATTCATCTACTGATGAGCAAAGTGCTTCCAACATCCAATCACTTTTCCAAGTCTATCTTAATAGAGTCAAGTTGACAACTGATTTAACTAGGGTAAGCTAGGCTCAGTGGCACATCTCTGAAATTTCAATACTCTGGGAGACTAAGGCAATGAGTCACCAGTTCAAGTCCTATCTGGGTAACTTAGTGGCTTGTGAAACCCTGTCTCAAAATTACAAAATAAAAAATAGCTGGAGATGTAGCCCAGTGCAAAGACCCTGGATTCAATGCCCAATACCACAAGAGAGTGTGGGGAGGAGAAAAAGAAAAAAAAATACTAACTGCTACAGAGTTAGAAACACATGTAAAGCCAATACAAAAGAAGAAACTTTGAATCTATCTGGGATATACAAGGATGTTATTTTTTTAAGGAAGCAAGTGGTAATGATAAAACAGAGTGAAATGCATTATAGAATAAATAAACTGCACTTGCAATGATCCTAAAATACGAAAGTATCCAATGCATGCCAGACTTGCCTATCTTCTGTGACTGGAAAACACAGTAGGAGAAAAGAAGACCAAATATGAGGCTGGAATGATAGGTTGATACGTCTGATTAAGCAAAAAAAACCTTCCTCCTTTAAGAAATTAATGTTGTTAAAGGCTTCTAAAAATATGGGTTATGGCAAAAATACATATTTTAGAACCACAGTTCTAATTATAATAGAGAGGAAAGATTAGAAGCTAATAAATAAATATCAAGGCCTGATCTAAAGTCTGTAGAGGTCAAAGAAGTAGAGAAACATTTGAAAGACACATTTTAAGACAACTATGCTTCTTAAGTACTCTACTAAATAGCAAGTATTGAGCAAATTGATCTCACACACAGTATGGCATGAAATTCTTTGAAGTGAATTTTGGAGCTTGAATAACACACTATCCATGGTAACAAAACTAAGGATAAAATCTTAGGTCTGCCTGATGCCAAAGTCAAATACTTCTTACTCTTGTTTCCTATGTACCCATTTACAGAAGTAAGAAAACAAAAAGTAAATATACCAAAAGCTAAGATACCAAATACACCAAAATATACCGGAAACTAAATATACCAAATATTTTGTAATTTTTCATTTGGTTTACTATTCAACATCAAACAAAATCCCTATAAGGTACAAAAAGTTTAACTTAATTTATCAAACTTCATAGAAATGAGCCTTTAAGAAATTGATTTTGGTCAGGTAAAGTTTCATTGGATAAAGTTTTAAAAACCATTAGTCAGATGCAATGAGAATTGCCAAAGAATCCCCAAATTTTATTAGTGGGCTAGGTCAAAGGAAAGAAAACTCTGAAAATAAAATGGTAGCAACTAGGTGAGAAGATCTCCAGATGCTAGAATTGCAAATATGCTTTTGAGAAATGTTCATCACTGAGGAAACATAATATACATCATGCTGAAGCGAGCACTCACTAAGAAGAGATAGGACACCAAACCATCTTCAAACTATGTGAAGAGATGTCACCAATTTAATAGTATATGAATTTAATGATATATTTAATGATTAGTAATGAGTTGGTACCGGATTTTAAATTTAGAATAATGAGCAGAAATATAAGGGGGATAGCTTTTGACTACTAAAATATATTTTCTATTATTTAAAGCTACCAAACTATGAAAAGAGATTATGAGGTTATAATACCTAATTCTGAAAATATTCAAGTAGCATTCATTTAAAAATATTAATTAAAGTTTGACCCCTGGTACCAAAAAAATTAAAAAATAAAAACATTAATTAAATAACTAAAATGTGCCAAGTTCCACGCGAGATATTCAGGAACAACTATGAATAAATAAATATGTCAGAAATAATCACAGAAGGGATTCTACATGTTTGTTTTTAACAGATCTTTAAAAAGTACTTACTGCATTCTATGCACTGCTTGAAATACTTCAATATTAATATAATTAATTAATATTAATGCATGCTGAATCCTCACAAACGGATTAGTGCCTTTCCAATAGGGTTTTACAACACAAGGCTGGCCCTTTTCCACCCTTTTGCCTGGTGCACATGAGGACAAAAGATCAAGGTGAAATTTTCAAAGCAAGCCATACACTAAATCAGTTGCTATAATGATCCCGGGGTTGCCGATCTTAAAAACTGAGCTATAAATGCCTATAATTTATAAGTTATTAATTTCAAGATATGTTGAACTGATTCTGATCTGGTGTTATGATTCCCTAGGATGTTAGAACATGCGTACAGAACCACAGGCAATTTAATCTGTTTCAGTTTTCACCTCTGTAAAATGTAGATAGTAATGGAAGTTATACTGTTGTTCTGAAGATGACATAAGAAAAGTCACATAAAGCACATAGCCTTTAATGAAGTTAGTATGCAATAAGTATTATTATCATTCATTAATAGTTTCATTATTATTATTACTTATCAAATTGCTGAACATGAGCACAGCTTATCAGAGCAAAGTTATTTTCTTCTTTAAATTCTATTGTCTTTTTTTAAAAAGTATCCTAGTGACCACAATATGATAAGAGTGAAAACGTGAGACAATTTGAAAAGAGACAAATTTGAGCACAAAAGGCCAGCATACCTTATTACTGAGGAATCTTAAGCAAACTGTTTAAATTTCTAAGGTTTATTTTTCTCAGTAAAAGCAAGTGATACCTACCTTGTGAAGTAATGATGCTTAAGGAAGAAGGTAAAAAAATACTTTGGCTTACTCCTGGAGTTTATTAAAATCTTCTGTAAATGATGTTTCTCACAATTATTTATTTTACCTTGTCTTCTTATGTATTCTAAAGGTTTTGGAGTCCATGTAAACTGCATAATGTGAAGAACAATTCCATATATCAGCAAAATTACTTCCTTTTGGGTATATTTTGCTTATTTTATTCCTTAGTATTAGTTCTTCTGTTCTATTATTTGACTACAACCAACTACATTCTAATGCAGAAGCCAGCCAGGTACAGTGGCATGAACCTATTGTCCCAGTTACTCAGGAAACTGAAGCAGAGAATTGTTTGAGCCCAAGCGTTTGAGGCCAGCCTGTACATCATAATAATGAGACTTCATTATCTAAAAATATGTAGAAGCAGAAGACACAGAACTACAGCGGTAAATAATGAGTTCACCATCCATCCCTTTGAAAGAAGGTATAAATCCAGTCAATGCTCAATGATCAATCCCAATTCATACCTTAAAAGAGGAAGATGCAGGAAATTTCCACTATTCTGTGAGGATAAAAGGGTGAAAACATTAGACTTGACCTTAAAGGATATGTTCTCAAAAATCCCAGGATAGTAATTTTCAGGGGAATCATTAGGATGACAAAGAACTGAGGACATAATGCAATCTCAACAAATGCCAAAAAGAGGATGGGAATGCATCTTGAGGGCATGGGGAAAGACCTTGTGATGAACTACAGTGGCACTAATTATATGCACTCTCTCATGGCACCTTTATATGGTATGCTAAAGGGTATTCAAATTTTCTTAGAGATAGATTTGAGTGGCCAGAAAAAGTGTCAATTGCGCTGAACAGAAAAGCCATCGAGGAAAGAATTTCAATTCATTTAATACTATACTTGATTTTGAGCAGCAGTTCTCAAAGTACAATCTCCAATCCACAATAAGAGTTTGTCTGGAAACTTAATAGAAATTCAAATTATCATTCCATTCCAGACTAATGAATCAGAAATTCCAGGGAGAAGGCTATAAGAGGGAGGATTGAGTGCAGCAAGCTGTGTTTGGAAAAGCCCTCCAGGTAACAGTGTTAATCACTGTGGAATCACCCATTCATCCTAACTCCTACTTTTTACTATAATTTACAGTGTATTCTTATATCCCTATCTGAACTTTAAAGACAAGGGAACAAAGATACAAAGTTTAGTAAATTGAGATAGATAAATTTAAATAATCAGAAAATCTATTATTGACTAGTTTATGGTGAAAGCAAAAATTAATTTTGAGTCACAGGTATTTTCATGCCATGCATGAAATTCACAAAGTAGCACTTAGGTTCTGGGCATACCATCCCATATGTGAATGTAGAAAAAACAGAATATGACACCTCAAGATATAATTCTTCAGAATACTTTGAGCTGGTTATTCTGAAAAATGTCTAACACAAGAGTAAGTTGAATAAGCAGCTTTTTCAGAAAAGAAGCTTATATCTACCAAGGAAAATCTCTGTTAATGAAGTGCTCATATCAACAGAGGGTTGCTAATAACTTTATTATCTGAGAACTTTTTATACGCATGATGTGACAATCTCTATTCACACTTTTACTCTCTTATAACTAATGTCACCAACATGCCTCAGAAGCCCAAGCCCCTAGTCCATTCATTCAATTGTGAATTCCTCTTTAGAAATCCTATCTGCTATCGAACATGATGCACAAGAGAGGAATATGGAGGTTGACATCATACCCCGATAGACAGTCATCTATTCTGAGGGTCCTTTCTGCTTTTCCAATATGCATTTACTCCCACTTAATTCATCTACACCCTCTCTCTGCTCCTCCTACTGAGATAGCGTGTGAGCTCCTAGACCTTACTTGAGCGTGGGGTATTCTCTTTTCTTTCATGTGATACTCTCATACTTGTAATTAATTTGGAAACATGCTTTGCTGTCAACCTTTCAGTTTATTTTGTGAATTCAATTACTGAACTCTCAGAGAGTAGAGGAAATGTTTTTTCTTTTTTCCCCAACAATAGGCATATTAAATCCAAGGGAATATGTAATGTGATTAGAATAATACAGAACAATACTTGTTAACTGGAGAGGAAAAGATATGATGGCTTGGATAATAAACTGGAAATAAAAATTTCCTCAATAAAACCTTCCATATCATCACTAACTCCTGCCAAATCTTTTGTACCCTGTAGTGGATGGGTAACTGGTGGTCAATTTAAATACCTGCTGAGCATGGATGGCCCACCTGAGGACTGTTGCCAGCATAAAAAGGAGACCTAGGGAGGAATAGTGGCCTTGTGGGTTCTCCCAAGGGTTGCTGTTGTTTGGAGCTGTTGATTCTCCTGGAGGAGCTTGTCATGGCTAGCTTCCCTGATATGAATTCAACCACTGTCATTAGAGGAGCTGGGGACCTCATTGACGCTGAGAATAACTGCAATCCACTTTGAGGGAACTCTTGTCTTTACCACTTTCTGACTCTGGAGGGTAAGATGCGTGCTGTTCAGTCTCCAGGAGAAGTTTGTCACACTGGATTCCTGATATGAACTAGGCCATTCCCATCATCAGAGAAGCTCAAGACCTCCTTGTCACTGAAAATGGCTATGGTGCCTTTCAGGGGAGGCCTGGCCCTTATTTTGAATGTGGCTTCTTGGCTTCAGTGTAGAAGCCTCAACCTACTGGCACAGATCCTTCAGCCTGCTGGCACAGACTCTCTAGCTTCCACCTCTTGACTTTTTGGTCTTCCAAGCTCAGATCCATAAAACAGACTTGCATGAGTCATTGTTGTGGGATCTAGGCTTCCAGTTGGACTTCTGGGAGGCATTGTCACTGGCTCTAGGTCTTCACTTGAACTCATGCAGGACATTGCTCTGGGATCCATACCCTCAGCTGGATTTTCTAGATCTTTAGTGTTGTAGACAGATCTCCTGCACTTTCTTGTATTTAACTCTGGATGACCATTATAAATAATACTATAAATTCTGTGTCCTGTATGTAATTGTTCTCCTAGCAACCCCTGACTACAACATATGTCATTATATGTCAAAGCCCAGCTGATCATATACAAACAGGACACATTAATATAAAAAACTGAAACTTTGTTAAAGCTCTGATTATTACAAAAGACTAGCATTATACAAAAAATTCTGTTGAGGAAGCAAAAGAAGGAAGGAAAGAAGGAAGGAAGGAAGGAAGGAAGGAAGGAAGGAAGGAAGGAAGGAAGGAAGGAAAGAAAGAAAGAAAGAAAGAAAGAAAGAAAGAAAGAAAGAAAGAAAGAAAGAAAGAAAGAAAGAAAGAAAGACAGGCAGAATTTATCTTGGAAGAAAACACACTACTGAAGGGCACTGAAGTGAATTTTTCTGCCCGTCTTGTCTTTCCTATGAAATACTATACCTGATAAATCTTGATTTAACCTCTTAGTGATATAAAGACTCCTTTACTCACTAGCATGCTCCTCAGGTGTTCCCGGTATAAGAAGAGTTACTTAAAATTTATTCCATTCCAGAAATGTATTTTCAACTTATTTCACGCATTAGTGATCCTCTCATACCATATAGCTATTGAAGCCCTAGGTAAAGTGTTAACGAGAAATACAGCATAACCACCAAACAATTCAAGTCATGCTGGACTCACTGTGTATCGTGTAAAACTCCACAAGATCATCAGATTCAAGACTCTCTGAAACACTAGTAATACTATTGCATCCTGATATTATAAGATATACTACCGCTCATTCACTTTTGTGGTACTTTAAGAAATTAGTCTATAAAATTTTCATAGCCATTTCAAAGCATTAAACTGTAGGTAATGGAATGAAATAGCTTGAGATGAAAAGTTGTTGAGATTATGCTGATGGCACACTTTAAAATCTAGAGTGAAGAACTAAGAAGCAAGGAGGAAAATATTGGTAAAAAACGTTTTTTAACAGTTACTGTAATGATCACTCTAAGTATAAAGTTTTTTGAAGGAGCTAAACAGCAGATTTGGTGTTGGGAAGAAGAAGAATAAAAACGTTTGTGACAGAGAGGAGTCTTGAGATGAATAACAGCAGAAGGAAATCATCTGGCCACCAACAGTGCTAAAATAGAAAAGAATTCAGTTGTTTCACTTGTAAACTTGCAGGGCCCCCTACCAGACCGGTAACCACAGGAGCCACTGCATCAAACAAATATGGTATTTGATAGAAAGTAGAAACAGCAGAAGCCTGTGCAGTTCCCACATCCCTCCCAGAGCCCTGTTCCTTGCATGTGTGTTGACTTTAGGCCAGTGGGCCCACAGTGTGACAGTGAATGGATAAGACGTAGGTGAAAGGACTTCATACATTAGCACTGACACTTCTCCTAGGCTCTTTTATTTTTCTCAAACATGTTTTCCTTGACGAAAAGATGACACACTAATACAGATTTTTCTGAGGAAAGGCTTTGAATGCTCAGAAGATTCCCCTGACCTTTGTTTTAAAGATTTGTTCCAGCTGTTTAAAATGAGAAAGACAAAATGCATATGACTTGGAGTGTTCATGGTCTACCACCTAACTTCCTTGATTCAGTTGCTTGGCTTTAAAAATGGAATAATATCAAGCTCACAATTTTATAGATCTCTGTTAAGCAACAAGCCTATATTTCAGCTGCATTCATGTACACATAAAAACATTTTGGTTACTGGCATCTCATATATGGCATTGGCTCCATAAGATTATAATGGATTTGAAAGGTTCCTATCACTTAGTGATGGCACAACCATTGTATTGTCGTGATACAACTCATTGTCTATGTGTTTGTAGAAAAGATAGTGTGCAAAAAACCTGCTGTCTCATATAAAAGCATGGCAAATATAATTCTGTATAGAGCAAACTTCTCAACAGTAATAAAAATTATTATGTCACAGCTTTTTGTATTTACTGTGTAAATACTTTTATCATTGTTTTAGAGTGTATTTCTATTGTAAAAATTCACTATAAAGCAATATGCCACGTTATAAATGGAATCAGCCTTACATATGTTTGTTGTTTCTCAAAGGTATTAAGAAGCTATGTCCAGTGATCGATGTAGACCATGTAAGTAAGTTTGTGTAAGTATACTCTACCATGTTTGCATAATAATGAATCACCTAATGATGCATGTTTCAGAATGTACCCATTGTCAAGCAACCTGCGATTGTATCTCTTGGACATCACGACTTGCTGAAACCTCAAGCAGCACATGAACTTGCCATCTTTTTTCAAAGACACTGATTTCTACAAATACTTGGTACTACCATCACCCACCAAGCCTTGGAGCCAGAAGGTAATGATCTTACAAGATTTCTCCTCTTCACTCCATTCAGACTTCCTACTTAGTGACATTTCTCAAGACTTCTCCCCTTTCATTTCTCCAGAACTTGTCATTATTTGGGTTCTCTTCACTTCTTAGAGGAATTGTAGCCACAGTTAATTCTTATTCATCATCCTAAATCCAGTCTTATAGTCTCCATTTAACAATTCAAAGGAACAAATTGTTTTGACTTTTTGAGACAGACTCTCACTATGTAGTCAGACTAGCTTTGAACTCACTATGTAACACAGGTTACCCTGAAACTCGTAGCAATCCCCCTGTTTTAGCTTTCTGAGTGCTAGGATTACAGGTGTGTGCCACCATATCTGGCTGGAAGAACAATTTTTTACCTTTAAGATACTTAGTGGAGGTCAGACAGTAAAAATATATAGAGAGATAGGTAGAAGTGCTTAGATATTGGAAATGGTAAATTAACATAAAGTTCATGTAGGAGCTTATTTTCAGTTTAATTTTTTCACTGTAAGTTTATCTCAAGAAGAATGCAATTAAATGAGGAGAAAAAAAGAAAATGTTCCTAATTCTTCCCAAAATATCTGGTCCCTTATTTGTCAGGAGTCACTGAAAACAATAGTCATGCTTTTTACTTTGGCTTTGCTGTTTTAAGCACAGATATATTGCTGATTGTGGATAAAATGTTGTCTATCTCTTAGTCATATGTCAGAACAGAGAGAACTTTAAAAGCAACAAAAGCACTTTCTGATCAGCAGAGGTGATGCAATGCCATGTTGCTCTCTTCTTTTTGAACCCAGCTGGCAGACTGGGCTCATAAACAAATATGTGACAATTATATTATGCATATCACTTATCTCAGTAAACTAAGTTACGAACTCACTAAAACCACCTGCTCTGAATGGAAACTTCAGTGCTGCCAGATCTTATTTGCAGATTTTCAGAGAACAAGTATACTAGAATAAGGACAAAAAATAAACAGGGCCCTGATTTGCCATAATTTGCAAAAAGGAAAGTGACCAATTATAGCGTCCTCAGTTCACCATAGAATGAGTACATCTTGTATAGGCAAGTAGTATCAGAAATGCCACAGATGTGATAGATAACATAGAATCATGAAATTTCAAAGCTAGAAATTACATCAGAAAAACAGCTTCATCATTTTGGTAGGAAACACTGAAGTGTAGAAAGGAGGTTTACTTGCCAAGGTGAACTCTGCACAGAATGGGGCAGATCTGAAACTAGAACACTGTTTTTCTCAATGTACAGGAGACCAGCCCTTATTGGTCACATACACTGATCAGTTAACTTTTCCTGAATCATAATAGGTAGGTTCTGAATTATCTATTTCACACATGTGAACCAGTCTGAGAAGATTTCAAACCTACTAAACACACAGAAGATGTGTCCCTAAGTGTGTCTTGCTTCTCATGAAATCCTGTACCAAGTGACAGAAGTAGGAATGTCTCAGCTCATCAGTTCAAAATAAGAACATGATCTTGAAATTAATAGTCCTAAAATTGTATCAATACATTTACAAAATATAAGGATGCACCCTCTCATCTATGCCATCAATACTGTGCTAGAGGCATATCTGGAGCAATCAAGCATGAAAAAAGAAATAAAAGGCACCTAAACTGAAAAGGAAGAAATAAATTTGACTCTATTTGCAGACATCATGCATAGGAAATCATAAGCTAGACCAAAAAAAAAAAAAGACTTAAAAAATGGATTCATTAAAATTAAAAGACATAAAATTAATGTGCAAAACATGCATGCATTTTAACATGCATTTCTACACAATAAATAAAATATGCAAAAAAAGAAAATCAAGAAAACAATCTTGTTTAAAATAGTGCCATATAAATAAATAAAATACTTAGCAAAAATTAACCAAGGAGATGAAAGATTCATAAATAAAAATTGTAAAACATGAATGAAAGAAATAGAAGAGGACACAAAAGATAACTTATGGTATTTAGTCTTAAGAATTAATGTTGCAAAAATATCTACACTACTCAAAGTGATCTGAAGAATCAATGCAACCCTCTTCAAAATTCCATTGATATTACATATTTTTTTCTTTTAAATCCTAAAACTTACCAGAGGCAGAGAAAAACTTTCAATAGTAAAAGAATCTTGAGAAAAATGTGACAACCAGTAGTGTCCTATTAAAATATACTATAAATTGAAGGAATGAAAAAAAATCAAGATATATTTTGTACAGGTACAAATTTCTCATAATGAATGGGATTATTATGTATATCAAAAGTGTACAAATCAAGTTAATATTAAAAAATAATAAATATACTGCAAAGCTATAGTAATCAAAATAACATGGCACTGGTATAAAATACACATATAGAAAAATATATACAATGCTGTGCCAAAGAATAAACCCACACATTATTAGTTGTTTGATTTTTGTCCAAGATTACAAAAGTGCATGACAAAAAACTTCCTTAAATAAATGATATTGGAAAACTGTATATGTACAGACACAAGAATAAAAATACCATATTCCGTATACAAAAACCAACTCAAAGTGAATTAAAGACTTAACACAGGCTACTTGAAACTACTAGAAGAAAACAAATAGAAATGCTCAATAACATTGGTCTTGGAAGGAATTTTAGATATGACCACTGTAATGGTTAATACACTGTGTCAACTTGAGAAGTTTACAATTTTAACTAAGTGACTCAGCAGGGGGTTAATGTCCCCAGTTTATAAACCTCCTGAACTTGTGCAAAAGGAGGGCAGGAAGATGATGTGAGTTTTACACCCCAGAGTGGATAACCTGGTTACACTAGGAAAGGGACGAGTCTTTCCCCCACCTTTTTTACTCTTGTTGCTTTTGCTGTGTTTCCCTACCTTGAACTGTTGCCCCTCACCACGCCATCCTGTTTTGAAGTCAGCTGATTACAGACTGAAACCTCCACAAACTATGAGCTAAATAAACCTTTCCTTTGTTAATTTTTGGCATCAGGCATTTTGTCCCAGCAATGAGAGAAAAGTGATGAAAACACCCATAAAAGTACACAAATACCCAAGCAAAAGCAGGAAAAGGCAATTTTGTCAAACAAAAATGCTTCTATATAGCAAAGCAAACAGTCAATAGTGAAAAAACTGCCTATAGATTATGCGAAAGTATTTACAAACCAGACATCTGTTAAGGGTCTAAAATAAATATATAAGGAACTCAATAGTAAGTAAACAGTGCTTTTAAAAATGGGCAAAGCACTGGAAGAAACAATCCTCAAAATGCTCAATATTATTAATTATTAGATAAGTATGATATAAAGTCACAATGATAGTGGCACTTCACACCTTTACTATCAAAAAGACAAAAGGCAGTAAGTATTGGCATTCCCCTTATATACTTTGGTGCAAGTGTAAATTAGTAGAAGATAGAATAATCTAGTATCTATTATTAAAACTCCTCAAAAAATTAAAAATGGAGCTATCACATGATCTAGCAATCCCATGATTGAGCATATATCCAATAAAATATATATGCAGAAGCAACATCTACAATCCCATATTCACTGCAACATTATTGACTATAGACAACCAAGATATGGAATGAAACACACACACACACACAAGAATATTATTCATTCTCAAAGAAAGGAGTGTATTTGGGACAATGCAAATAAAGCTAGAGGATTAAACTAAATACAGTAGGGTAAGAGTAGAAGACAAAAATAGACCATTATTTCACATATCTGTGGGATCTGAAACTCACGGAGTCAGAAAGAATAAAGGTGCCAGAGGCAATGGGGGAGATGTTAGGCAAAAGGTAGAAAGTTTCACTTAGAAAGAATAAGTTCTGGAGATCTGCTGTACAACATGATGAATATAGTTAAGAGTGCCGTAGCACATACTTGAGAATTGCTAAAAGAGGAGATGCTAAATATTATAATCACAAAAAGGTTAACATGTGAGATGATGGCTATGTTAACTAGCCTGATCTAATCATCTTACCATGTATACATACATCAAAGTTTCATGATGAGTATTATAAACATATATCCTTTTGTCAATTTGAAAAAAGAAAAAATTACCTATTTCAGTAGGTCCTTAGCTGCTGCTACTTTGCTTGTGGATCTGTAGTTTCTGAGCCACGGATTACTGTTTGGATTTGCTAATTAATGTATTCATTGACCCATCAACATGTGTGTTTATCAAACTAAGAATCATGGCCCAAAGCCAATAAATATGGTCTTTGCTTTATGGGACTTTCATTGTGGCAAATCTTTGTATGATTTGCTTGCTTCTGTACTCTAAGCAACTCTACTCAAGGGTTACAAATGCAGGTACACACCATGAACTAACTATACATGTTTTCATGTCTTTTCAGACTGGAAAAACTAATGAGTTACTTTTTTCTGCAAAATTAATATCACGAAAGCATACAAAAATAAACTTTAAAAAAGCATTCAAGAACCAATGCAATTTCTTAATAATCTGAATCCAAACAAAATCAAGCTAAAAGAGAACAAATGTTTTTAGGTCACAGCACAGAATATTTAACATTGGATAATGAGACACTGAAGTAAAATACAGAGTTATTCATTCTCTGCTCTAAATAAGAGCTCTGGCTTGCAACACACAGCTACAGTGTGTTACATCCACAAAGTAAGAACCCTGGTTCCCTGTTGAGTCACCAAGTCAAACCTCCAAACTTCTCAAGCTGACACAATGTATCAACCATCACAGCTCATGTAGCTTATTTCTCCTATATCTTTTAGCAGTTTCCCACTGGATACTCCCACAGTCTCCCCTCACCACTGGAAGAAACCTTTGGAGTCTTGATGATTCTAAATAAAATCTTCCTACTTTAACTAGTATTGCTGAATATTTTTTTTTCTTTAACTGTTACCAGTACATTACATGTTTTAGATTAAACAGTCTATTTCTCTGAGCTTTATTTCTTAACATCTCAAAAGCCCTGAAATCGCTTACCTTTTCATTAAGCCAGTGACCCAATACAATGACCAAATCCCAAGGTCCCTGGTTTCATGATTTTTCTAAGTGCAACACATCTGAATGCATTATTATTGATTGAAACATTTTCTATCTTTCTTCACTTTCTTTTATAATTTATAATCAGCCAGAGTGCCAATTTAGAGATCTCTCTTTTCTTATATTTGATTTTTTATTTAGGATATGCACCTCATATTTCTCCAAAACTATTTAAACTATCTTATGAGATAAACATAAAATAGAGAAATAAGAATAAAACATAATTTAAACCACACAAAGAAACGAAGAGCAAATAGCACTCTGCTTGAAGAAAGGGAGAGTTTTATTTGGGCTCTGAACTGAGCTCCACATTCTCTGCCAGTTAAGACAAAGGAGAACATGTTGAACTGCATTCTTTTCATTATCTGGCAAACAAAAGTATACACATTTGTCTCTGCAATCTGCAACTTTCTGGAATAAACTCAAGAAGGAATTTATGACATGAAACTTAGAATAAGGCATATGAAGTAACACATCATATCAATTATGTGATTAGAAAAGACAAAAATTTACATAGCATGTCCTTTGTAAATACAGCAAGCATCGGTGTAAACAAAAATTGAATGAAAGTGTTTGCTAAGACAAGGTATGACAAGTTGGTCTTGGACCTCACATTCTCAGGACCTAAATTAAGATAGGAGATCATTTTAAATACTGAGATAGTAAACATGTCTATCAGATGTACTGAAATGCCAAATTCCTTGTACTGGCAGTAGCTAAATTATTGTCAGCTCATGATTAAACTCTCACAAGAAAGAACAGTGTAAATATTCTGAGTTGTCAGCTAAAATGAGACCTCCTTGCCTTAGCTATTAGTCAAGACTTGTCATTTTTGTCAAAAACCACATTTGTTCTCATCACAAACATGCAGTCCTACAATCGTAGAGATGCCAGACTGAGAACAACTGTTATCTGATAATTGGCCTTGAGAGTGTTCTGGTATTGATATTATCATCTTGTCTTCTAATGAGAGTCGAAGAATTTCACTTTCAAAGGACTTTTTAAACCATGAAATATGTATATTTGTTTTGTAGCTGGCTATTCTAAACCTTGAAACAGCCATCAAAAGTGGTGACTCCTAAAGAATAAATATGAAGAATTATACATTTTAATATGAATAATAATATGAAAAATTTGATTTTGGTGAACCCTCTAGAGTGAAAGCACGAAAGGCATGACTAACTGATATGCTGAGATCCTAATCTCCTACTCTGAGTAAGAAAACATAAATCGTATTTCTAAGACTGCCGACTGAAACATTTTTTAAGTGAAATCAAACTTTCCATTATCACAGATAGGACAAAAGAGTAGGTGACACCTGGGGAAAAGGCATGACATACAGATTAATGAGGCATAGAGAGAAGTCCAACTAGCCACAACCCAAATAAACCTACACCAGACATAGATTAATCAAGATCCAAGAAATTCAGCATAATAACAGAATATTAAAGGGCACTAGAGAAAAGACACAGGTCACCTATAAAGGAAAACTCATCAGAATCACGACAGACTCCTCAACACACCATCAGGTCAAAAAGAGATTGCAGAAAAGTATTTCAAGCCCTGAAACAAAACAACTTCCAGCCCAGATTGATATACCCTACAAAACTATGTTTCAAAATGAATGGAGGAACAAGACACTTCCATGACAAAGAACAACTGAAGGAATTCATGACCAACAAACAAACTCTATGAAGAATATTCTAGAGAGAGATAAAAAGGACCATGGTTCCAGGCACAGAAGCAGAGGGGGATGTCTAAGCAGGGCAAACAGTTGAATGGAGGGGAAAAGTAGGGAGCCAATGGCAGGAAAATGGCAAGATGGAGATGAGCCAGTACATGTTAGTCAAAACCATTAACATAGATGGCCCCAATTCAACAAAAAATAGAAACACGGCCAGAGCAGAACAAGAAACAAAATCCATCAATATGCAGTATATGAGAAAAAGAAAATGAAAGTCAAAAGAGAAACAATGCTTCATGTGACAGGGAAACAGAAAAAAAGCTGGAGTCGTTTGCCCATCAGCTGCAGAATGGATAAGAAAAACATGGCATTCTTATACAACGGAAAGCTACTCAGCTGTAAAGAAGGACAACCACAAGGCTCTTATAGGTAAATGGAGGCAACTTGTGATCATGCTCTTGGGTGAAATGGTTCAGACTCACATAGGTGAACATTGTATTATCATGCTAGTATGAAAAACTGGGATTAGTGTGATCCAAAATGTATAATAGATATTGTGAAAGTGAAAGGGGAGGAAACATCTAAAAAGGGAAGGTGGTAGCCACTGTTAATTCCCTAATATTTTGTTCTAAAGTCCTGTATTATTTTCATTGTTTTGTTATGATTGGTTTTGTTCCATTTTGTTTGGTTTCATATTATTATATCCAATGGCATGGGCAGCTACTTTGAAGATAACAAAATATATTAAGGTAGCATTGTTGATCTTGAAGTCCTGTATTGCTTCCACTGTTTTGTTTTGACTGGTTCGACTCAGTTTTATTTTGTTTGGTTTTATTGTCTTAAAAATAAAAATTTAAAAATATAAAGAATGCAAAGATCACATCAGAATAAATGAACTGAAAAATATACTTTTATACAACCACTCAAGTCTAACTTATTAATGGGATTGCTCCTAATTATTTAATTACTGATGAGTACTCAAAAGAATTTTAATTCATATTTAGTTGATGATTGTTTCCTATATGAAGTAATTAGTTAATAATCTTAATATCTTTTCTGATTAAAAACAATAAATTGAGCAACCTAATACTATTAGAACTTTTCTTCTTGTGCACTGTGGTACAATATGCATGCAGCATGTACAATATGCATGCATTCTTTCCTGTTATTCAAATAGAATGGATATCCATTGAAAAAGAACAATAAAAACTAGTATTGAGGCACAATTTGTTGGCCATATTTTACTTTTAGATTGCATGTGTTAGATTTCCACTTCTGGCTATAATGTAGTAATTTCAATCATATTACCTTATCACCAAAAGAAAAAGTATACTAAGTCGCTGCCAATATTATAAATCACACTAAGCAGTACTATGATCCCTGAGAGAAGAAAAACAAATAAAATAAGTACTACAATCACTCTAGATTTTGCCTCTAAAACCACAATTCAAAGAACTCTTTCCTGTTTTTATACTATCTCAAACATTTGTTACATGATGCAAAACTAAGTAGTAAAAAGTAAAAGTTGATTTAAAATTGGAAGAATCTAAGACAATGAATCAATAAAAAATAAAGCAATTTAAAAAATAAAGCAATTGATTAGCTCCGCATATAAAAGGAAACTTTTTAAACATCTTAAAACATTTCCAAAATACTTCAAAAAATGTTTTTGTCTTAAAAAACTAGACATTAAGAATTTAAGAAAGTAAAATAAAAAGTAATTATGGGATATGATGAACATCTAAAACCATTTTTCAATAGAATACCAAAACATAAAGCACTATTTCTTTCATCAAAAGCAGTAGTAAAATATAAATATTTTTACCATCTTTTTTAATGTTATTTGTTTGATTCCAGAAAAAAATCTAACAATAAAGGGACCTTTAAAAAATTATACATGTGTACATATAAAATAACCATTAAAATTGTTTGTAATAATAATTATAAAGGAATACTTACTTAAAAAATTTATATTTTATAGCATCTTAAGTATCTTATTGTTAGGTATTTGTAGAACATAAAAAAGTTAATGGTAAATAAAATATACAGAAAACTTCAATAATGGATATTTCTCAGCTATGTAACGTTCTACCTTGTTAGGCTTGCCAAAACAAGCCTGTTTTTCTTCCCAGATTATGATAAGACCACATATTTTTTAACAAGTATTCATTTAAAAGTGCACATATATGGTCTAGTATAAATATAGTGCATTGTAGAGAGTTACACTCAAACTGTTAATATTTATTAACTTTTGGGGGTTGGTAGCATGAAAATATTTGCACTAAGGCAGAGAGCTCTACATTATGTAACTTGTTATGTGTATTTGTAAAAATACAATAAAGTAAATTCATTCTCAGTCTTACTATAAATTAAAGAGAAATAATGACATTATTGTCAAAGAAGATATATTGGCATTATTAAGGTATTTATAGCACAGATAAATTAATACTAAAGCATAGAAACAGCAATATAAAATAACAGACACACAAGCTTAAATATCACAATTTCCCTTCCGTAAGAACCCCTCAAAATAAAGAGGCAAACAAAGGATAGGCAGTAAGATGTGGAGAGATAAATGTTTCTTGTATGAAGAGATTAAGAGATGTCAAGGGAAAGGAGTCAAAAATTACTTCTGTAAATAGTTCTATTGTTTCATTTCTGTTGACCCCTACCCTTTCACTGACCCTTATCAATCTTAAATTATTTTTCTTTGCATCATCTTGCAGCCATTGAATTTTTATTTTCTGCTTTCTTGTTATTTTTAAGAGCACTTTTCTTTCACAGTCACTAGCTGCAAACCTGTCTTCAAGGTCTAAAAGTTTATCTTCAGTTTTTTCAAGTGATTTTGCCAGCTTTTGATGGAGTTTTTAATTTTCCCAATATCTCTTTGAATCTGTTTCATGCATTCTGTATCTCTTTATATTGTTCACTGAAGGTTTTCCTCATTTTCCTATGCTCCTCTATTTTTTATCCATGTCTTCTTTAGATATGCTCAGCAATTCATTTATTATGGTTTTCATTTCTTCTTTTACTTGAGATAGCATTTCTGATCTAATTTCTTTTATAACCTAATGAAGTTGTTTCTTTACTTCAGTTGCCATCACTTCAAGGTGTTCAACTCCCAGTTTCTTCCATATTTACATCTGCTGTACTTTCTCTGCATGGCTTGGAGGCCAGAGACTGCCTTTGCTTCTTTGCCTTCACATTTTCCTGGGTTCTTCAAACAAGCAGGTTGTGGAGTCCCAGTCATTTCCCATGTTGGCGCTCTAACCACAGTGTAGGAGAACAGATCAGGTACAGGGGTTTGTCCTGTGCTAAGTTCCCAGGGCAGAATTAAGGTGCAGGTCTGGCTTCTCCAGACATGCTCAGTTATGCCGAGGCTTCCCTGATGGAGGCAAGTACATGGTAGCTTGGCTGGCTGGTTCTCCCCACCAACACTGGTCACTGGTCCCTGATGGCTGCTGGCAGGCTCATAGGGTGTCTAGGTTCAGATTCTTCTTCTGGCAGTCACAGTTCTGTGCTAATATCTGTGTAGCATCCCAGAGATGTCTTGGGTATGGACCTGGTCTTGGCATCTGCATGCATCTGTTCACTAGGCAGTTGTCCTGGATCTTGAGGTTCACTTCAGCCACATTCTTAAAGCTGCCCCACCTCCGGGATGCAATGGGTGATGCCCAGATCACAAATTCACTGACTTCAAGCAGGTCCACCTTCCAGGATGGAATGAAAGGGTACAGAGCAAGGACTCACTGTCCTCCCACCAGTCCTCCCTTCAGGATGGAATCAAAAGCATTTATTAATAAAAAATAAAAACTGAAGAAGTCAAATATAGTAACAGCATGGTATTTTAAGAAACTTGTAGTGTACTTAGCCATGTATGATGGTGCCCACCTATAACTTTAATACCCCGGTGGGAAGGCTAAGACTGGCAAATTTGAGCCCAGCCAAGGAGATTTAGCTACTTCGTGAAACACTGACCACACACGCTCAAAATTCCTGGAGTTGTATCTCAGTGCAAGAGTCCTGGGTTCAATTCCCAGTATCAAAAACCAACAAACAAATCTAAAAACATTAAAATGAGTCAACCACATATATTGTGAATAATAAATGTCTAAAGATCCGTCAATATATCACCAAATTGACAAATACCTCAAAAAGATACAATTTGCTGAAATTATGCTTGAGAACAATTGTCTTATAAACAAATGTAAAAAGATAAATTGGAACATCTTAGTTGAAAATAATTTGATAATGTGTACATCAAAATGTTAACAATTCCTTCTGCTGGAACTAGTAACTCTACTCAAACAGGTAGCAAAAAAATTCTTAAATTCACTACATTTCTTTTTTCTTTTCCCTTTATTTGAATCTACAGCATTAATCTCTTGGATAACAAAAGAGAAAACCTAAAATTACTTTGTCAAACAAAAAGTGGATAATAAAGTTTATCTTCCTTTTAGAACTTCAGTTATACAAAGTTTAGTTAATCTTGTTTCTTTTTCCAACTGACACATAAAAATTACACGTTTATCAGTGTGTGACATACCATCACATGTATAATTCATGTGATGTTCAAATCAAAGTAAACCTGTCTACCTCTACATTTATCATGTCCTTCTTTTGTATACTTTTTCAAATCCTTTCCTCTAGTTTTTTGAAGTACATATTACATTTCCACTTTCTATACCCACTCAAGTCTGCAATGAAATGCCAGAACTTATTTGTCTTATCCAACTGTAGTTTAGTACTTACTCATAAACTCTTTCCTGCTTCATTTTAATATATTTTTTTTGCATCCACATTCCACTTCTGCCTTGGCTAACTGACTGCACTATACTTAACTCATAGCCTTACTGTGTATGCATCTGCTGAAACATAAAGCATTCTTTGGGTGAGAAAATTTGCATAAATAAAAATTATACTATAAATCTCAATTCGGTTATTTTTATTTTATGCTATAATTCCAAGTAAGTTCAGACTCATTCCAAGTGGTTCTCTGTGTCTTTTATGATGTTCTTATCCCCATATTTCCCTGGGATCTAGACCTTACTACCCTTATCTCTAAAATTCACCATCAGCCATCAGAAAAACCCTTATTTCTATCCTAACCTTTATCCCAGCATACACCTCATTTTCCAGCTGTAGTTGATTCTGGATCCTTTCAGAAGACTTTATGTCACTGCCAGCTCTCAAGTAAAGATTTTTATTTCTCTATCCTTGAATCTCAATATTTGAAAGGAGAGAGTTGCTCTACCTTTTTGCTGCTTTCAGGCCAGTATCTCCTCCTCTTGCCTAAATCCTGCATCACAGAATGCCATACTATGACAGGCACACGGTGTCGCTCCTCCTTGCTGCTCTCCTTTGCCTGTATCTGTTCAATCTTTCACTCCCAGGATGATATGTTCCCACCTTTTACATTCAAACCTCTCACACCTCCTTCCCCATTTTTCTCTCAGTGACTCATTTTCTGCATTGTTGAGGTAGTGGAAAACACTCAAAACTCCCTCACCTTTCCCCATAAATCCCAATCATCTGTGAGCACATACTCAGCTTCCCACAATTTCAACAGATGAGGTGCCCTGTAGTTAAGTGGATGGGTATTCCATCAAATGCTACCTTTTCTTAACTATTCCAGGATATTGTACAGTAATTCTACCCTTCCTTTGCCTATCTTAGCAATTTTCCTCCTCTCTAAATATGGGCCATTTTGAACATACACTTATCATATTGTTTTTCTTTTGTTAAATTAAAACAAACAAAAATAGTCCCTGCATCATATCTTTCTCCTGTTGCTTTCCTGTTTCCTTAAGTTATAAACCTCATTGACACAATTGCCCACACTTGTTCTCTTCAGTTGATCTTCCCTCATTCCCTCTTAATACATTCCAAAGCAGGTTTGTTCCACTGCTATCTTGAGAACCTCTCCTGTTAGACTACAGTACCACCCATGTAGCCATTTGATCAGATTTTAATCTTTGTCCTCAGTGGCATCTCTCAGCAACACTTTGTACAGTTAACTACTTCTTAAAATGACTTCCTCCAATTGGATTCTACCAACTGGACACCACTTGGTTTCTTTTACTACAAATGCTCCTCCTCAGTTTTTTTTGTTTGTTTGTTTTTTAGCTGAGTGTCTCTTCTTTACATTTCTAGACACTGTATGTACTTAAGTTCTTGGAATTGAGTTCTTCATCTGTTTTGAATAGTTATTGTTGAGATTGAATGGTACTGGACATAATATATGTTAAGAGGCAATGATTAATCTTGAAATACAGATATTCTGTGAATGAAGATTATTGCCATTAATAGTAGTGAACATTTTATGGAACAGTCAGAATATCCAGTTAAGGAATAACAAAAATGATACAGTTAGCTTTCACAGAGTACATAAAAATTTAGCTATCTTTATAAGTAATTTATTGAGAGATATATCTCAGTAAATTGAGAATTTCATTTCTTAATATGAAAATGGTTACAATACTTAAATATCAGGAAATTCAAACATTATAAAATAACCAAGATTGTTTTATACTAACATATGAAACAAAAACTGTTAAAGCAATAGTGTAGTAGTCTTGAATGTCCATTATGAAGTTTTAAAGATTTGGACTAGGAAAGTTTACATTATAAGAAAGTTGTTATTAAGGTAAGCTAGCATATGATGCAGTTATGAGTGATGCCACAATTTCAATGACATACAGCAGCATAGGTTTGTGAAAATTTTCCCTCACTGTGTCATCTATCATCATGCCTGGTGTTTTTACTCAATAGTCCCCTTTACTCTAATTGTGAGGGACAGGGAGAGGAGACAGAAGCAGCAGAGTGATGCAAACACTGCCTCTGGGCGTTGATCTTGGAAGCAACATACATCACCTTCTTCATATCTCAATGACCAAAGCAAGTCACTTAGTTACACACAACTGCAATTGGAGGGAGTCATGCCACCCTTCCAAGTGCTTTGAAGAAGAGAGAACTAGAATAATTGTGAATAGCCTTGTAGGCTGCCTCCCTTGGGTTCAATATGCAGAGGTTAGAATTCAAGGTTTGTTTTTTTTTACTCACTGTACAGAAACAACCTCTTAACCTTAATAACACTTCCTATGAAATAGGCAGATTAGAATCTTTTCTGCAACTGAAAAATATATCCATACTTTCTAATCAGAACTAAGATCTAAATAACAATTTCCTTTAAAGGTAGCAAGACTGATTCAAGTACCAGACTTGGAATTGGTGTTTTTGTATAAGTTTTACAACTGATACCTTCTATGGCCTAAGGTGAGTTGTTTAATAACACCATCCTTCAAGAAAATAAGATGTAATGACTGATTGACAGTACAACATTTCTGAGCTGAGTAAGAAAGTGATTGAGATTAACAGTGAAACATTCCCTCAGATGGAAATCTGAACTGCTCCATGACTGACACAAAAGAAGCA
Source organism: Hydrochoerus hydrochaeris (assembly GCA_004027455.1). Taxonomy (NCBI): domain Eukaryota; kingdom Metazoa; phylum Chordata; class Mammalia; order Rodentia; family Hydrochaeridae; genus Hydrochoerus; species Hydrochoerus hydrochaeris. Next base: position 238,827 of record PVLA01000581.1, on the reverse strand, counting down.
AAACAGTGACATGCAAAGTGTTTCAAATCCTACATGGCAAGTTGTCTGCACTGTAAGAAGTTATTGCATATGAACATGTCATAGTCCCTTCTCATTTTCATGCTGACGGTAAAAGAAAACCCATATGCTCAAATCTGGCTCTGAAATTTCCTTATAGTGATACAACTATTATCAGGGACTAGATACATAATACTCTATTTATCACTTACCCCAATGCAAATGTCTGTATTAACTAGTAAAGAGTCCCAAGATAAGGTAGTATGAATAATTTCCATAGAACCAAACTATTTTGAATGCAAAATTGTCAATACAGGCATGCTGGAAGCAGGTATTGCTAATAATAAATAAGTTCTGCTATTTCAAATGATCACAACACAGCTGCTGCCAAATTGTAATATTTGAACAATCACTAATTTTTACACCAAAAATTCCAAACACAGGCAATATACAGAATAGTTCCTTATATACTTTCCAAATTACTTTCTTGATTGTCTCTTCCCTTCAGTAATTTATGTAAGTAATTTATACATTTTTGAGGCAACAACTCAAATGATAGAGAAATAGAAAAAAAGTTACAATAGTCCTCTTCATTTTTACATAACTGAATTGAAGGTTCTTACATTAAAATTTATTCCCCTTAACCATGACTTGCAAAATTTCCATGTAAAAACATGTATTTTATCCTTTCTTCAAACTGGCTTCGTAGAATAATAATTATTATTTAATATTTCCCCTTTGACAGTTATTTAGGGCATTTTCAAATTTTTTGTTTTTAAAGATACAACATAATCATTTAAAATTTATATCTGTGAGACAGAATTTTAGTAGTGGACTTGCAGATAGTGGTAAACTTTTAAGAAATTGTATAAAATTGCCATCAAAATGGATCACAGCATACTGTACTCTTTCCAGAACAAATAGTGGGAGACCTCCCTTCCCTGTTCCCTAACAGCTTATGCCAGTCCAATGTGAGAAGCATCTCAGTTTTTAAGTTAATTCTTTTTTTCTGATAGACAATAAAGGGTAACATGTTTTCAATACATTCTACATCAGTCACTCAACATTCATGTTTAGATATATATTTCAATTGTATGGGTGTGCCTGAAAACTACTGTGAATGTTTAAATGAAAAAAAGTTATTATGGTAAAAGACACATTGCCATTAATCAGCCATAAATGCCCCACTCATTGCAAACGCAATTAGCCCACATAGGTCTTGTCACCTTCTAACACAGGTCGGGAAGTCCTCTTTTCTGAGTGTCTTACTTGCACTCTCATGGCTTTCTGGATGTCCTTAACTGATTCAAAAGATCTACTTTTCATGATCTTTTCACTTTGAGGAAGAGCCAAATGTTGCATGGTGAATAAAGTAGATAAAGATACAATTATACAATCATGGGGTTTTTTGTTTTATTTTCTTTATTTTTTAAAATGAATGGTCGTTTGTGGTACACAGGGATTCCTTTTATCATGGGGGAGTTGGTACACATGTACACAGTATGTCTTAATTCTTTTTCTTTTCATCCTCTACTGCCCCCTCCCTGATCCTCATGTTTTGGGGATCCTGCCTTTCAGCTGGATGGCACTGGATAGCAACAGTCAATCTTTGCCTCACTACTCAAACTCTGGCAATTCCTGATCCTTTTCTTACTTATTTTTCCTTCGAATGACCCATAGTACTTGTGCATATTTATGAGGTACAACATGGTATTTCTATGTATATATACATTATGTAATGATCATTCAGAGTAATTAACACACTTGTCACTTTCTTTCTAAATTTTATTTTACAGAGAATAAAACAAAAGAGAACAGAATAAAGCAGATCAGAGCAGAACAATACAAGCAACACAGCACTTCACAACAAGACAATTGGATATAAACAGTAGCTACCATGTCTCTTTCTTTGAAATACTTGAGCAAATCTTCACACATAATAATACCAAACATAACAAAATAGGATAAAACCATTCAAGAGAATGAAAATATTACAAGGCATTCTAAACCAAATAACAGAAGATGAACAATGGTTACTATAATATCTTATTTTCCATGAAAAATTTGTTTATATTATTACACGCATTAAAATCTAATAAGACACAGCATGATGGAACCAATGGTAATAGAAGAACAAAAGCATGGTAGGACTTCAAAGCAAGATGATATTAAATCAGCAATGGCTGCCATAATGTCTTGTTTTCTTCAAAGTAGTTGTATATACCATCACACATAATAAGGTCAAACAAAACAGAATAAAACCATTCCAACCAATGAATGAAAACATTATAAGACTTCAAAGCAATATAATGGGGAACCATGACTATCATAGAATCTTATGTACTCTTACCATTTCTTACACTAGGGAGACTATATGGTACTTAAACATGTGAGTCTGATTTATTTTGCTTATGAGTATGGTCTCAAGTTGCATCCATTTATTTATAAATATCTCAATGTGCTCATTCTTTATAGCTGAGTAGTACTCCATTGTATAAAAGTAACACAATTTTTTTATCCATTACTCAGTAGATGGGCACTTAGGTTGTTTCCAAGATCTGGCTGTTACAAATTGTTCTGCTATAAACATGGGTGCACATATATCACTGTGGTAAGAGGTTTCCAGTTCTTCTGGGAATATGCCTAGGAGTGGAATAGCTGGGTCATATGGGACTTCCAATCCCAGCTTTTTGAGGAATATCCAGCCTGACCTCCACAATGGTTGTACCAGTCTACACTCCCACCAACAGTGCAGAAGAGTTCCTTTTTCCCCACAGTCTCTCCAGCATTTGTTGTTGGTAGTTTTTCTTGATCCTGGCCATTCTTTCTGGAGTGAGATGGAATCTCAATGTGGCTTTAATTTGCATTTCTCTAATGACTAATGATGATAAACATTTTTTCATATATTTATTTGTCATTCATATTTCTTCATCTGAGAACTGTGTATTCATCTTGGATGCCCATTTTTGGATTGGGTCTTTGAATTTTGGGGGTCTAAGTTTTTAAAAATTCTTTGTAATTTCTAGACAGAAGTCCTTTGCTATGGGACTATTCACTAAGCTTTTTTCCCAGTTTGTGGGTTTTCTTTTCACTCTGCTGGAGATTTCTTTGGACATGCAGAAACTCTTTAATAAGATGTGATCCCATTTATTGATTTTTGGAAGTATTTCCTGTGCAGTTTGGTTCTTGTTCATGAATTCTCTACCTACCCCTATGTCTTCAAGATTTTGGCCTACTTTGTCTTCCAACAGATTAAGTGCTTCTACAACTTCAAGTCAGGGATTGTGATTCCTCCTGCCTTGACTTTGCTGCTTAGAATTGCCTTTGCCATTCTAGGTCTCTTCTGGTTCCAAATGAATTTTAGGAGTGATTTCTCTAGATCTATGAGGTATGTTAGTGATATTTTCATTGGGATTGCATTGAATCTGTATAACAATTTTGGGAGAATGGCCATTTTCACAATATTTATTCTTCCTATCCATGAACAAGGGATGTCTTTCCTTTTTCTGAAGTCCTCTTCAATTTCTTTTTTCAGGGTATTATAATTTTCCCTGTATAGCTCTTTTACTTCTTTCCTTAGATTAATTCCTAAGTATTTCATTTTTTGGATGCCAGTGTGAAGGGTGTGGCTTCTGTTATTTCTCTCTTGTTGATTTTGTTGTTAGTGTATAGAAATGCTATTTATTTTTGTGTATTGACTTTGTATCCAGCTATGTTGCTGAATTTATTTATTATATCTAGGAGTCTTTCAATGGAGTTTTGAGGGTCTTCTATGTAGAGTATCATGTCGTCTGCAAATAATGATAGTTTAACTTCCTCTTTTCCTATCTTTACTCCTTTTATTTCTCTCTCGTCTAATTTCTCTGGCTAGTATTTACAGTACTATGTTGAATAGGAGCAGTGATAAGGGACATCCTTGTCTTTTGCCTAATTTCAAGGTAAAGGCTTTCAGTTTTTAGCCATTTAATATGATGCTGGCTGTTGGTTTGTCATAGATGGCCTTTATCATATTGAGGTACAGACTATCTATTCCAATTCTCCATGATAAGGTTCTTATCATGAATGGGTGTTGGATCTTATCAAAAGCTTTTTCTGCATCTATACAAATGATCATGTGATTCTTACTCTTAGCTCTATTGATATGGTGGATTACATTTATTGATTTACATATGTTGAACCATTCCTGCATGCCTGGGATAAATCCCACTTGGGCATGGTAAATAATCTTCTTGATGATTTGCTGCATCCTGTTTGCCAATATTTTATTGAGAATTTTTGCATCTATGTTCATTAGGGAGATTGGCCTGTAGTTCTTTTCTTTAGTTGGGTCTTTCTCAGGTTTTGGTACTAGAGTAGTATTTGCTTCCAGAAATGACTTAGGGAGAATTACTTTCCTTTCAGTTTCATTGAACAGTTTGTCTTCTTTGTATTTCTTGTAGAATTCCTAAGTGAATCCGTCTGGGCCTGGGCTCTTCTTTGGTGGTAAGGACTTAATTACATTTTCAATTTCATTAATAGAAGTTGGGTTATTCAACAGTTTTACATCTTCATGATCCAGCTTTTGTGGTTTATATGTTTCTAGGAATCTGTACATTTCTTCTGTGTTATGAAACCTATGAGAGTAGAGGTTTTCAAAATAGTTGTTGATGATCTTCTGCATTTCCACAGAGTCGGTAGTGATTTTACTTTTTTCATTCAAATTGCAAGAATTTGAGTCTTTTCTTTCCTTTTTTAATTGGGTTGACTAGGGGCTTATCAATTTTATTTATTCTTTCAAGGAACCAACTGTTTGATTCATTGATTCTTTGTACTGTTTTCTTAGTCTCTACTGCATTAATTTCTGCTCTGATCCTTAAATTTCCTCCCTTCTTTTGGCTTTGGGCTTGGCTTGCTCTTTTTCTGAATGTTTGAGGTGTAGTATCAGGTTGTTTATTTGTGTTTGTTCTGTTTTCTTAATGTGGGAACTCAGTGCAATAAATTTTCCTCTGAGGACCACTTTCATTGCATCCCACAGATACCAGTAAGTTGCATTTGTATTTTTGTTTGCTTGTAGATATTGTTTAATTTCTTCTTTAATTTCCTCTGTGACCCAGTGGTTGCTCAAGAGTGTATTATTCAATTTCCATGTGTTTGTGAGGTTTTTGCAGTTACTTTTATCATTAATTTCTAGTTTCATGGCACTATGATCCAATAACATGCATGGGATAATTTCAATTGTTTTTCATTTACTTAAATATGTTCTGTGGGCTACTATATGGTCTATTTTAGAGAATATCCAATTTACTGCTGAGAAGAATGTATATTCTGATGTTGTTGGATGGAACACTCTGTGTACATCTATCAAGTCCATTTGATTTGTTCACAGGTGTGAGTCATCTGTTATTTCTTTGCTGATTTTCTGTCTAGTTGATCTGTCCCTTTATGTCAATGGCAAGTTAAGGTCTCCTGTTATAATTGTTATTCCTTATTGGATTTTCATTTCTGTTAATACTTGCTTTGTATAGCTGGGTGCTCTGGAATTTGGTGCATATATATTTAAGATTGTTATCTCTTCCTCTTAAAGTTTTCCCCTAACTAGTATGCAGTGACCTTCTTTATCTCTTCAGATCATTCTTGGTTTGAAGTTCACATTGTCTGCAAACAGAATAGCTACCCCCACTTTTTTTTTTTTTTTTTAGTTCCTGTTGCATGAAGTATTGTTTTCCATCCTTGAACTTTCAGTCTATGAATTTCTGTTTGGGTTAGATGGGTTTCTTGTAGACAGCATATGGTTGGACGTTGTTTCTTGATCCATTCTGCCAGTCTATTTCCTTTAATTGGTGAATTGAGTCCATTTACATTAATGGTTATAAATGTTATATATTGTTGACATGTTATCTTTCTGCTGTTGTATCTTTACCTTTCCATTCTGTCTAATTGTCTATCTTGCTTAGTGGTTTTTTCCTAAGTTTATATAGAATGTCTTTGAGTATTCTTTGCAGGGTTGGTTTGTTGTTCATGAAGTTCTTCAGCTGTTCTTTGTCATGGAAGTATCTTATTTCTCCATCCATTTTGAAGGACAGTTTTGCAGGGTACATCATTCTGGGTTGGTGGTCATTTTCCTTTAGGATCTGAAATATTTCACTCTGCTCTTCTTGACTTCATTGTTCATGTTGAGAAATCTACTGTAATTCTGATAGGTTTCCCTTTATATGTGATCTGTCTTTTCTGTCTAGCATCTTTTAATATTCTGTTCTTATGTTGGATTTCTGGGATGGTGATTTTTATATGTCTGGGTGTAGTTTTATTTGGGTTATGGCTATTTGGAGTTCTATATGCTTCACTAATCTGTATGTCAGTTTCCATTCTCATATTTGGGAAATTTTCAGCTATTACTTCTGTAAATAGCCTCTTGATATCATTTGTGTTGTCCCCTTCTTTTTGATTTATCCCTATTAATCTTATATTGTTTTTCTTTGCATCATCTTGCAACTGTTGAATTGTTATTTCCTATTCCTTGCTATTTTTAAAAGATCTTTCCTTTCCTATTCACTAACTGCAATCTTATCTTTGAGGTCTGAAATTCTATCTTCACTTTCATTGAGGCAGTTTTGGCAACTTTCAATAGAATTTTTTATTTCCTATATACCTCTTTGAATCTGCTTCATGTATTCTGTTTGTTTCTTATACTGTTCATTCAGAGATTCTATCTTTTTGCTTTGTTCCTCTAATTTTTTAGCTGTGTCTTCTTTAGATGTGTTCACTATTTCTTTAACTACTTTTATCATTTCTTCTTTTAACTGGGAGATTATTCCTGATTTGAGTTCCTTCATAGCTTCCCATACTTGCTTCTTTATTTTAGTTGATATCATTTCAGGAAGTATTTTTTTCTATGTATGTGGCTCCCAGGCTTTCTTGGGATGGGCTGGAGGTTTAAGATTGCATTTTGATCCTTTGTTTTGTCATTTTCCTATATTTCTGTGTTTCAAGTGATGTTCAAAAACTTTCCCTGGGCATGTTGGAAATCACCTCCTGCGTCCTTGGCTCCTGGGACTCACGGGCTTTGGCTCCCCTAGTTGAATGAAGGTCACTGGGCACGATCCACTCAAGCCCATGAAACCTCTCAAGGATAGTCTGGTGTCCTAGGGGGCTAGGCAGGCACCCAAGCACCAGGCACCCAAACTCTCTCTGGGCAAGCACCAGGAAGCTGGAACTCACCTCATGGTGCAGTGCAGGCCTGGTTCCCCTCTCAGTGCAGGCCTAACTCCCCTTTCAGTGCCTGTCTGGTCCCCTGGTTGAATAAAGGTCACTGGACATGGTCTACTCAAGCCCGCAAAACCTCTCCAGGCTAGTCCAGTGTCCTAGGAGGCTGGGCAGACACCCAAGCACTGGGAGGGATGTCCCAAACTCTCCCGGGCCAACGCCAGCAAGCTGGAAGTCACCTCACCACTGCACAGGCCTAACTCCCCTCTGAGTGTGAGCCTGGTCCCGTGGTTGAATCACATCTGTCATCTTGAACATCTATCACTATTTTCTTAATGTGCCCATAGTTTCATCATTTCCAAAGTCATACAAAAGGAATCCTACATTAAGTAGACTTTAAATCTGGCCCCTTCTACTTAGCATAATGCATTTGAGATTTATCTCATGTATCTGAAAGTCCTAGTAGCTGGTAACTTTTTATTGCTGAATAGTATTGTTATGAATAGAGGTTATCAGGGTTTGTTTTACCATTTGCCATTTGAAAGGCATCCAAGAAGTTTTCAGTTTGGGTGATTATAAACAAAACTGCCATCCATTATTTACATTCACATAAGAACTGAAGTAAATATAAATTTTTATTTATGATAAATATGTTGGAATACTAATGCTAAATCATATGACTAATGCACATTTAATTTATTTTTTAAAATTGCTGAAATATTTTTCAGCAGTATATGAAAATTCAAGTACTTGAGTACTTAAAATTGTTGATTTGGGTCTTGATTTGTTTAGCTATTCTAATTGTGTAGTCAGATAGCTTTGTGATTTTAATTTTTATTTCCCTTACAACTAATGATATTAAGAATGTTTTCATGTATTTAATTGCCATTCATATATTTTTGGGTAAAGTATCTCTCTAAACATTCAGCTAATTTTGGATGGCTTGTCTTACTGTATTTTGAAAGTTATTTCAGTACTCAAAGTAAAAGTTATTTCATCATATATATGATATTATATATATATTTTCTCCAAATCAGGTTTTCCATTATTTTGTCATAATAATACAGTATCCATCAAATACCAAAGGTTAGTAATTTTGATGATGGACAATTTATCATGTGGTCTCTCTGCGTGTGTATATGTACATGTGTCTCTGAATAATACTTTTGATGTCTTAAGAAACTGCCTGATCCAGGGTCATGAAAATTTTCTCTTAGATATTTCATTGTGTAGGATTTTATTTAATTCTAAAATGTATTTTAAGTTATGTTAGTTTGCTGGAGTTTCCATAACACAATACCATAAATTAAGTGGCTTTTGTCCTCACACTTCTGGATGCTAGAAATCAATATCAAAAAAAGCAAATGTTGATTCCTTTAGTGGCCTCTCTCCAAGGCTCAGGTGAGGTGAGCCATCTTGCTTTGCCTTCACAAGACCCTGTGTAAATGCATCCCTAGAATCTCTGTAAATTCTAGTATCCTCCTTTTATAAGGACATAAGCTATCATAGATTGGAGGCTCACTCTAATGGTCTTATTTTCATGTAAAAAGGCCTATCTCCAAATACAGTTACATTCTAAGGTACTGGAGGTTAAGTATTCTCCATATGGATTTTGGAACATGATTATTTCATAACATAAACTCCAATTACTTTTTGTTCAGTATCTAGATATCCAATTCCAGGATTATTTGAGATATTATTATCTCTTCAGCAAATGCCTTTATAACTTTATCAAAATTATTATTGATGTATTTGTGGGTCAATTTCTAGAGTCTTCATTCTGTTTCTTGATGAATTCCTTTACCTTTATGCCAATCTTATATTCACTTTATTGGTGTAGGTTTAAAAGTAGTTTTGAGCCTGGCATGGTGGCTCACACCTGTAATCCCAGCACTCTGGAGACTGAGGCAAGAGGATCGTTGCAAGTTTGAGACCAGCCTGGGCTACAAAGTGAGTTCAAGGCCAGCCTGAACTGTATATAGAGACCCTGTCTCAAAAAGATTAAAAAAAAAAGTATTCTTGAAATCAGGAATTATTAATCCTCCAATCTTGTTCTACTTTTTTAAAGTAGTTTTGATTATTCTGTATATTGTCTTTCCATATTAGAATAAGAATCATCTGGCCAAATTCTACCAAGTAGCTATAGATGTTTTGATTGCGTAAAACAATCTATAGATCAATTTGAGGGAGAAGTGACACGTTAACAAGACTGAATTTTCCAACAGATGAGCAAGTACATATTTCCAGCTATGTAATTTTTCTTTAGTTTTTTTCCTTATTAAGATTGCTAGGTATTGGCATATAGCTCCTTAACAGTTGCATGTCTAACATTATATATTTTGATACTATTATAAGTGGCATTGCATTAATTTAAACTTTTGACAATTTACTGTTAGCATCTAGACATTTGTTTTTGTATCTTATTTTTGTGACATGCAATTCTGCTTATGAGATCTCATAGCTTTTGTGTACATTTTATATGCTTTTCTGCATAAATGATTATATTGTCATGTCATTTGTAAATAAAGACAGTTTACTGCTTTCTTTTCATTGGGATGTCTTTTTATTTCTTTTTCTTGCTCAGTCATTGGAAGAATATTCACCACAATGTTGAATAGAAGGAAAAAAAGTACGAGTACTAAGAATGGATGGCTTTGTTTCATTAAAGATTCTTTCTCCACCATTAAGTGAAAGTGAGCAAATGTCTGTCCTAAATGCCCTCTGTCAGATTGAGTTCCCTTCTTCCAGTTTGCTGAAATCTTACCTCAAACTTTGTCAAATATTGTGTCCACTCAGACTATATGATTATGATTTCTGGTTTTCATATATGTTAAATTAAATGTATAAATTTTAAAATATTAAAACATTCCTACTACATTCCTATAATAACTCCTGGTTGTCATACAGTGTATATTACTCTAATCAATTTGCTAAATTTTTATTTAAAATGTTTATACTTAAATTTTTATATAAAATGTTTATATTTAATGATGATGATTGTTAAGTTGCATTTGGTGTTTGTATGAGTTTGAAATTATTGATTCACCTCAGATAGCTGTAAAAATTGAGTGCAAATGTATTCTTTCTTTCTTTTTTTTTTTTTTTTTGTATTTTTGTGACAGGGTCTCACTATGCAGTTCAGGCTGGCCTTGAGCTCACTTTGTAGCCCAGGCTGGTCTCAAACTCTCAATGCTCCTCCTGCCTCAGCCTCCAGAGTGCTGGGATTACAGGCGTGAGCCACCATGCCCAGCTCTTTCTTAAGTGATAACAGGAGTTCCAGAAAAGATCAGTAAGTATTTTAACTACAATTCATAAACAAACATTTAGAGTAAACAATTACTGAGTGAATTTTGCTTGTATATAATTTTTTTAAGATTCTATTTTCTTCCACTCTGGTAAGTGGCTATGGCCTGACAAGCTGCAACCACTCCAGGGTGAGATCCACCAGCATTTTCTGATCTCTGTGCCATGTTAGAACTTGGGACGCTGGAAAAACAAGCAGCCAGCTCACTGCTTTGGTAAGCATCAATGGGCCTGCCAGCACAAACATCCATACCCCCACCATTAGCAAGTGGGAGCTGGAGGTCTAAGTATCTCTTGGGAGGATGAACATATGCAGTGTGGCAAGTATGGGTGATTTCCTTCTACCATCTCTTTGAAGGCAAATATTTTTATCACTGTTTTGCTCAGTTCTGATTAATGGTACTGCTCTACTCGATATTCTGTTTTTTAAGTTCAATATTTCCTTCCATTTTGCTCCACCTGATTGAAAGAACAGCTATTATGAAGAGAATAGGATGTACTACTGTGCCTATTGCTGTTGTCCTGGTGACGTGCTGTGAGGTTCTGTGCCAATTTCACTGCACCGTTTCAGTTGGCTTTGTTCCGTCTTTTAGTCTGCTGTATTTTGTTACCTTCAAAATAAATTTTAAAAAAAGATAACAAAGTAACAAAATACCTCCAAAAAACTCCCAACTTCACCAAAGCTGATCCATGGGGCATGGATGAGGAGAAACTCAAAAACAAGACAACAGAATTATAGAAGGTGATTAAAAAATAAATAACAACAACAAAACAGATCAGTAAGGTACTGAGCAACCTGAAACAGGATATAACTAAACAGATAATGGACTTAAAAAGCAAAAGGAGGAAAAGAAAGTGCTCTAAAGGATATAACTGCATTTATCTTTAAATGTGTAGGATTGATAACCATGTTGCTAAGTTTTTTATTGTATCATTGAACAGAACTGTTTGCAGCCTCACTGTTTGAATGTCCACTTTGTATGCTTTAATTTTGTAACTTGAACAACTATGTCTAAGAAAACAATATGCAATTTACCAACTAGTGATTTCTTACTGGTTTTTTTTCTGAAATTCTGTATTGTTTCTACCCTTTTTTCTGTTTTGCTTTTTTTCTCTTTAAACAAAATTTTTTAAAAAACCATTTTTAAACAAACTCAAAAAAAAAGAATCTATTTTCTCTAAGAATTTAATTTATGGGGAAAATTGTTGGTAAGTTTTCTCTTATTATAATTTTAATAGCAGTAGGTTTTATAATGATGTCACATGCATTTTTCTGATCCATCTACTACCAGTTTTTCATTTTTTAAAAAATCACTATGATTTCATTGATTTTTACTTGCTGATTTTGTTTTCAATGTCACTGATTTTTCTCTTTGATTTCTATTACTTTCTGTTATTTCTATTATTTGATTTCTATTACTTTCTGTTGATTTCTTTTATTTTTGTTTAATTTATTTTTTCTAGTGTTTTAAAAATGATAGCTGAAATCATTGACTTGGGGTCGCCTTTTTATTTATTTATTTTTTTAATTTTATTTAAAGAGAAAAAAAACAGCAAAACAGAAAAAGGGGTAAAAACAATACAGAATCTCAGAAAAAAAAAAAGCAGTAAGAAATCACTAGTTGATAAATTACATACTGTCTTTTTAGACCTAGTTGTTAAAGTTACAAAATCAAAGCATACAAAATGTACATTCAAACAGTGAGACCGCAAAGTTTAATGATCCAGTAACAACTTAGCAACATGGTTTTCCGTCCTACACTCTTAAACATACATGCAGCCATATCCTCTAGAGCACTTTCTTTTCTTCTTTTTACTTTTTAAGTCCATTATCTACTTAGTTATATCCTGTTTCAGGTTTCTCAGTACCTTACTGACTTGTTTTGTTGTTGTTATATACTTTTAATCACCTTCTCTAATTCTGTTGCCTTGTTTTTGAGTTTCTCCTCATCCATGATCCATGGATCAGCTTTGGTGGAGTTGGTAGATTTTTGGAGGTATTTTGTTACTTTCTTATTTACTTTTTTTTTTTTTTTGAAGGTAGCAAAATACAGCAGAACAAGACAGAACAAACCCATGCGACCGCACTGCAGTAAAACTACCACAGAACCTCAGAGTAGGTCACTAGGACACAAGCAATGGGCTCAATAATACAGCCCATTTTGTTCACATTAGCTGTTCTTTCAATCAAATAGAGGAAAATGAAAGGAAATATCGAACTTTTAAAAACAGAATATTGAATAAAGCAGTACCATTAATCAAAACTGAACAAAACAGTGATAAAAATATTTGCCTTCAAAGAGATGGTAGAAGGAAAGCCCCCTTACTTGCCACGCTATATACATTCATCCTCCAAAAAGATACTCAGATCACCGGGGCCTACTTGCTAACGGGGACAGGGCGGGGGGGGCGGGACATGGATCAATGTCTGATTCTTAGCCCTTGCACCGGCAAGGCCCTAGCTGCTTACAGGCCTGCCAGCAGGCCGCCTGTTCTCTAGCGCCCAAAGTTCCAACATGATGCAGAGTTCAAGTATCGCTGATAGTTCCCGCCCCAGTGCACTGGCGACTTGCTAGGCCCCCAACTGCTTACCAGGGCAGCCAGTAGGCTGCCTGTTCTCCAGCACCCAAAGTTCCAACTGGGGTCTTCTTTTTAAATGACATTAAATGATTGAAATTTTCTCTTAAGTATTGTTTTAGCAACATCTCATTAATAGTTTTTTCTATTTAAAACGTTTTTTTAATTTTGTTTTATTTACTCTTTGACTCATGTATTATTTCTACATTATTTAATTTCCAATCATTTGGACACTTTGAGTACATTTGTTATTTATAACAAATTATTTTTAACTAGAGAAAAATATATCACATGACTTAAATCCTTTGAAATTGATTAGATCTATTTTATGGACAGAATAACATCTATCTTAGTGAATTCCAGGTGAATATAAAACGAATACATATTTCTATTACTGCAGATTAAGGTGTCCTATAAATGCCAATTGAGTTAAATCTACAGGTGTGTGTTGTCCAGGGCAAGCATATCCTCACTAAGATTTAGAGTTTCCCTGTATGACAGCACATTAGGAAAGTCAACCCACACTCTGGCCTGTTCCTCAATAGTTTTCTGCTGTTGCTTTTCATTGATACTTGCTAGGCTGGTGGAAAAGGACAAGCAATAGTTTTCTGTTCTTCCCCTAGTGGTTGGGAGATTTCACTAACCCAGGCTCAAGACATTTACCTCAAACAAGCCACCCAAAATAGGACAAATGTTTAAAAAGACACATTACCCAAGAAAATGTATGAATGGCAATTAAATACAGGAAAATATTCTTAACATCACTAGTTATAAAGGAAATCAAAATTAAGATCACAAAGCTGTAGGACTACAGCTTAATTAGAATAGCTAAAGAAACAGAACAAATCAAGACCCAAATCAACAACTTCAAGTTCTGGAGAGAGTGAAGAGCAACTGGAATTTTTAAATGATGCTGAAAAATACTTTAGCAATTTTTTAAAAATAAATTAAGGGTCTGGGGATTTAGCTCAGCAGCCTAAGTGCCTCCTTGGCAAGGGTGAGGTTGTGAGTTTGATCCCCAGTACCAAATAGTTAATTAATTAATTAAATGTGCACTAATCATAAGATTTAGCATTAGTATTATAACATATTTATCTTAAAAATTATATATTTACTCCAAATTCTTGCAGTAGATATAAATATTGATTTTATTTATATTCATTCAAACTGAAAGCTGATTGGGTGTCTTTCAAATGGCAAATGGTAAAACAAACCCTGATAACATTCTATTCAGAACAATACTATCAGCAATAAAAAGTAATCACCCACTAAAACTTTCAGATACATGAGATAAATCTCAAAGGCATTATGCTAAGTGGAAGGGGCCAGATTTAAAGTCTACTTAATGTAGGATTCCATTTGTATGAGTTTGGAAATGATAAAACTATGGGCACATTAAGACAATAGTGATAAATGTTTAAGGTGACAGGCACATTAATTACATACATAAATACATACATACATACGTATATAATGTATATATACATAGAAATCCTCATAAATATGCACAAGTACTATGGGTCAGTTGAAGAAAAAAGGAAAAATGGATTAGGAATTGCCAGAGTTTGAGTAGTGAGGCAAGGATTGACTGTTGCTGTCCAGTGCCATCCATCTGAAAGGCAGGATCCCCAAAAAATGAAGGACAGGGAGAGGGCAGTAGGGGATAAAAAGAAAGAGTTACTTGTTAATTTTTTTTTTTTTTTTTTTTGGTATGGGGGATCGAACTCACAGCCTCACACTTGGTAGGCAGGCGCTCATGCCGCTGAGCTAAACTCCCAGCCCTACTTATTAATTTTAAACTTCATTCAAAACCAGTGGTTTGGTTTATTCTTCTTAATGAAAGACTTCATAATAAAATTCACATATTTATTGCAAACTTTATTTTACTTTAACATTATTTCCATGGATATATTTTCTTTGATCAAATGTGATGCCTCTTTTATATCATTGCTTTCCCACAAAAGTTAAATGATTCTGTGTTTGAAAATTACTGTTTTCTGAGCACATGGCTTATTATAGAGCACTTTCCATCCTGAGAAGCTGAGCTTGACTGGGGTGGAAAGCAAGGTGTGTCATTCCAGTGTCCTCTGAACCTCTTCAGATTTGGTGACTACCTAAGTATCATCCTATGTTATTCAACCTCATGGAGTAAATATTCTCCTTTAGTGGTTATGCTGCTTTCAAGTTCTACTTGTCAACAGCAGGAGGAGAGTATATGATCATGTGAGAGCTCTGAATTAATATTTTTTGTTAGCTGCTCTGAAAAAAAGTCTCATATTCCTCCTTATTTTTATATAAATTTGTTTTTTGTTTATAGCTGCTACACAGCTGCATAGTCTATTCAATATAGACTATTGCTATAATATAGTAATATTCTATATGTTTTTGGTTATATTTTCATTTTATATATCATCTCATAAATCTGATCTTTTTTGGAAATTTACCAGTTGTGTAGGACAATTTTGTTTTCCTATGCATATATATACAAGACAATTGGATATTAACGGTAGCTATCATAATGTCTCTTTCTTTGAAATAGTTGAGCTTAGCTTTACACACAATAGTGTCAAACATAACAAAGTAGAATAAACAACTCAAGAGAATGGAAGTATTCTAAGACATTCTGAACCATATAACCAAAGATGAACAATGGCTGCTATATTATCTCATTTTTCATAAAAATTTTGTTTTTACTATCATATGTATTAAAATTCAATAACACACAACATGATAGAACCAATGGTAATAGAAAAACAAAAGCATGGTAGGACTTCAGAGCAAGATGATGTTAAATCAACACTGGCTACCATACTGTCTTGTCTTCAAAGTAACTATTCATTTGATCACATATATTAAGATCAAACAAAACAGAATAAAACCATTCCAACCAATGAATGAAGACATAAGACATCAAAGCAGTATAATGATTTCCATAAAATGTTCTGTACTCTTACCATGTCTTATACTAAGGAGACTATACAATATTTATGCATGTGAGTTTGATTTATTTCACTTATGAGTATAGATTCAAGATGCATCCATTTATTTATAAATATCTCAATGTGATCATTCTTTATAGTTGAGTAGTACTCCATTGTATAAAAGTACCACAATTTTTTTATCCATTCCTCGGTTGATGACCACTTAGGTTGTTTCCAAGATCTGGCTATTACAAATTGTGCCACTATAAACATGTGTGTGCATATATCACTGTGGTAAGATGTTCTTTACTATATTTTGATTTAAATTTATAAGATAATTTGTAAGGCCTCTGATTTGTTAATTGTTTTTAAGTTTTCTTTGGACTCTATTGAAACTCTTATGAAAACATTCTATGCATTTAAAAATAAAGTGTGAATTGGATGCAAACATTCCCATCAAGTCATTATAGGCAAACAATAGCAGAAACAAAAGCAAAACAAAGCACCAAGATTGATTGACTTTCTTAGTTCTGAAACATGGGAAATTGACCTAATAGGAAATCAAATAGCATGATAAATCAGAACTCAGAGTGAAGGCCTGAAACACATGTTTAATCTACCAAACTCCACTTTCTTCAAATAGATATGGACATGTTTCATATGACTTAAAAATTTTTTATGCAAGACTTTATTTGCAACTTGTGTAACAATTATGCACTTTTTGTACCCTTGAAAACATTTTTTGTACTTGAATAGGAAAATAGTTTTATCAAATTTTAACTTTAATCTACATACACATAAACATATTTGCATACACATAAGCACATATATGTATACCATAACATATAAGCACATACATTATATACCATAAAAAGTTGACAGTAATCAAATCAAAATGAAAAAGTGATACCAAAAGTAAATCCAAGATTTAAAAACAACACTAAAACTTCCATCTTTTGTTAGTTTCTTGGACTTTATGTCATTGTTATTTTGGTTACAATTATTTTGCTAATGTTTTCTAATAAGTCATTCAGTTCAGAAAAATGATTGAGAAATACATCAATTTTGATACACAGGAAGTTGTTGGTGAACAAGTGGAAAAATGCTTGGGCATTATTGTATACAATGTTGCTAAAATTGTATTGCATTTTTAATCTGTGAAGTGAGGAACTCGGAGTCCTGAGTGACATCATTTTAGAATTATAATAACAAAGAATAAATTGCAGAACTATAAATTTAATACTCAATAGGAAATGAGATAGTACCTAGCAGTTCCTTTTGAATAAGCATGGTGCTTTGTTAAAAGCATCCTGTCATGAGACTTTCCTCTTCCTATTTAAAGTTCTGGAATCAGACAACAGAATTGATCCAATAGTGTCAAACTCCAAGTAATCTATGTTAAAATTCTTTCAAGTATAAGAGATTCAATGTGAGATTAATTAGCGCTGTTTTATTGTATTTTTGGTGGCCTGATATGTGTTCTACAAAGATTCATACTAATTAAAGAAAATTTTCAATATACTTGACATTTTAAAAAGCCCTTTAATATAAATGGAGGAAATGACTACACAAATGCCAATCAATGATGTGGGATCTTTTAATATTTTTAACAATATCCATTTTCTTTTTATTAGCCTTAGTTACTTACAATTCAAATGCATTAAAATCTCATCACTGTCATGAATTTTGCTGTTTACAGATTTTGTATAGTTGATAATCCTTTGTATTCTAGAAAGTAATTTCTAGATTTATCTTGGTTTGCAACTTACCATGTATCAACTGTTGCCCTCTGTTTATAATACCCAGTTTTTGATTATGTAATAAATGGTAAAATTCAAACATTTAATAATTTACCTTATTTTGTTTATTATATTCAAAATATCAAAAATTCAGGGATATATGATGGACTTACTTCCCTGTATTACTTTTGTAACTTTTCAAATGAGCTGGAAAGCACTTTGGTACATTGAGTTGAAGTTGTGTAGATGACAGTTCCAGTTCTAAAGACTTATTATATTCATATCTTCAGTATTACTGACTGTTCTGTGAATTATTGGTTTCATTGTCCATGTTACATTTTACTCTTATGATTTTTTTAATTTTCTTTTTTTTATCTGTACTCATTTCATCTTTGGATGTGAAAACTCATATGACTGTATTTCTTACCATCTTCTTCATCTGGGCGCCACATTAGGTATTAGAAAACTGGGTAGTTTTAACAGACTACAAAAAATGGGTAGTTTTGACAGACTATAAAATCAATGCAGAGAGAAGACAAGATGGCCGATCAGTGAGCAACAAAATACAAAGCCTCCCAGGAGAAACAACTCATACGCCAGAATAAAACACCCTGGAGAGACCCAGACAGAGGGAGATGGATGCTCTTGACACAGGAAGAAATTAAAACATAAAAAAGCTCATCAAATACTTTGGGACTACAACTGAAACAGCTAAAAATTATGGGACACAGCGTTTTCACAGTGACCCACCAAGTGTGCACCAGCTTGAATCCGTGCCAGCTGGCAGAGCTGCCCAAACTCGTTCCCGCTGCCACTCACAGGATGCACAGCAGCGCTGAAGTCGGGGGTTGGTGAGCCCAACAGAGAGCGGAGCCAGCAAAGGGACCTTCATTAATCCATGGTCAGTGGTGGGAATGAGACCCCCCACACATGGGAAGGGCATGACCTAATGGGTGACATGTTGGAATCAGGCAGGAGGAGCCTGAACTGGGAGTGACAGTGACTTCAGTGACCAACACTGAAGTGACCCTCCCCAGAGCAGATTCGTGGGATTTGCTTGGACTGGGCCGTGCCCCTGGCCGGGACCCAATGAGCCATCCCAAATTGATTCCCTGCACCTAGCAAGCTCTAACTGGGTGAAAGGCCCCTGAAGTTTGATTGGCCCAATGGGGAGGGGCAGGCAGGAGAGGGCAGAGGTCCCTCGCCAGCATGCTTTGGAGGAACTGTGGCCAACAGGGAAGGGGGCTGGGACCTACACTGTAACCTGTGTGGAGGAAGCCAAGGCCATGACAGGAGAAAGAGGCAGGAGGAGGCCCCCAGCCCAGAACCCTGAGAAAACTGAACCAGGAGAAGGAAAAACAAGGGAGACTGAGGATGGCAAACACACAACATCAGACACGGCTTCAATGGACATTAAGAGATATCTTTGGGACCTTGTAGATGAGCTCAAAACTGAAATATTAAATCAGGTAAAGCAGGATATGAGTAGAGTAATAAAAGAAATGCTCTCAGGAAGCATCTCTCAGGATGACACAGATGGAAGAAGGGAGGAACACAAAAAAAGGAGAGAAACATTAGATAAAGAATATAAAGAAAATATAGAATACATGAAGCAGATTCAAAAAGACTACAAGGAAATGAAAAACTCCATTGAAAGCTGGCAAAACTCCTCAAAAGAAACTAAGGATAGACTATCAAAACTTGAAGACAAGTTGGTAGTGTGTGATCATGAAAGGAAAGATCTCTTAAAAATAAAAAGGAAATAGTAACAATACAAAGGCTAGAAGATGACAAGAGAATCCACAATTTAAGAATAAGAAACATGAATGAAGAAGCAGGAATACATACAGGTGAATTACAAAGGCTATTCATGGAAATAATTAAGGAAAACTTCCCAAGCATGGGAAAAGAAAATGACATTCGATTGTGTGAGGCATACAGAACCCCAGCCACCTACAACCAAAACAGATCTACACCCAGACATATAATAATCAAGATGCCAGAAATTCAATATAAAAAAAGAATATTAAAAGCTGTCAGAGAAAAAAAACAGATTACCAATAAAGGTAAGCCCATCAGAATCACGGCTGACTTCTCAACACAGACCATCAGATCAAGAGGAGTGTGGAGTGAAGTATTCAAAGCCCTGAAAAAGAATAACCTCCAGCCCAGATTGATGTATCCTGCAAAACTGTCACTAGAAGTTGATGGAGAAACAAGATGCTTCCATGACAAAGAGGAACTGGGGGAGTTTGTGACCACCAATCCAACCCTACAGAGAATACTGAAGGACATTCTAGAGAGAGAAAAAAAATACCAGGATTTTAGGAACAGTGGCAGAAAGGCCTCAATGAGTGGGGCAGGCAGTAGAATGAAGGAGAAAACTAGACAAACAAAGGCAGGAAAATAGCATGGCAGAAATGAGGCAGAGAAGGATAACTAGAAACTTTAACATAGATGGCCTTGATATGCTATATTGTTAATAGTGCACCAGGATTTAAAACCCACATTATTCACACAACTCTGCTTAGATGTATTATATTCTGTTCCAGTCATTCTACCTGTACTAGATTTGAGGGCACAGACAGTAATCCTGAAAATAACAGGATATAGTATGGTAATCATCCTTAATTTCCTATTAACTTAATCTAAAGCTCCCGTAAAACCTAAGCTGTTTTATCATGATTGATCATAATTGAATCTGGTTTGTTGGATCGCGGTTTGGTATTAATAGATTTTATTCAAAGCTGTTATGATTGATCAACTGCACTTAAGATGACAAGATCCACTAGAATATCCACTATGGTTTGATGATTACCTGCCTTTGAAGTTTTATACTGTCTATAATGTTTTATTTTTACTACTATTATTATTTACTGCTATACTCAATTATACGGCTATATTCAATTATGCCTGATGATATATACATTCTATTGAAGATAATAAGAGACAACACAGTAATCATTGTAGATCACTTTGTACTATGGTTTTATATGACTTTTTGTTTTCATGTTTTTATAGGAATTTGTTTTGTTTTGTCTTGCTAAGTTTTGTTTTTCCCTCTAATACAGAAAGTATAGAAATGCATGCAGATTCATGCATGTGTAGCTGTTTACACCCTCACTGTTTGACTATTTACTTGGTATGCTTTAATTTTGTAACTTGAGCAACTATTTCTAAGAGGACAATATATTAATTTATCAACTAGTGATTTCTTATTATTTATCTATTGGGGGGGGAATTCTGTATTACCTCTACCATTTACATGCTTTTGTTTCTCTTTAAATTAAAAAAAAATGAGTTTTCAAATCCTCAGACATGATATATATTTAGGTATTACTTACTTTATCTCAGTAAGATTTTAAAGCTTTTAGTTTATAGAAATACATGTAGAGACTCATGCATGTGTAGCTGTTTATAGACTCATTGTTTGAATATCTACTTTGCATGCTTTAATTTTGTAACTTGAACAACTATTTCCAAGAAGACAATATGTAATTTATCAACTAGTGATTTCTTACTGTTTATCTTTTTTTTAAATTCTGTAGTATCTCTACCCTTTACATGTTTTTTTTCTCTTTAAATAAAAAATAAAATAAATGCAAATCGAGGAAACCAAAAGAATTTTAATTCTTTTAGTTCTTCTTGTGTGGGTCAAGAGATATTTCTTTGGAAAATTGTTCATAAGAGTTGGTAGCATATAGTTAAATTACAGCAAATATTTCCTCCAAAATGGTGTGGGAAAGATTCTACAATGGATTGGTGATTATCTACCTATGCATATACATATTTATGTGATAACAAGTATGAATCAGATAAAGAGGAAACTCAACTACTTTGAAGACTACAAAGGAAATATCACAATTTTCTCAAGCCACATCAACCCACAGGCAGAGCTGGAATCTCAGAATAAGTAATCACTATGGTCATTCTGGATTTCATCTGCTAGATGTAAGAAGATAATTTTTCAGTCTTCTAGTGACCTCACACCTACTTCCCAGCATGGGTGAGCTACAGTCATCTCTCTCAGCAACTGCTGACTCCTGAAGCCTCAGCTGTCCCTATATTATGGAGAGGTGCTTATCTGCTGTACAGAAAGGAGGAAGGAATAAAGTCTTGACAGAGCTGTGGTCCATACCTCAAGCCCCAGGGTTTCTTTACAGTATGATTTGATGTGGTTGAAGATCTCTACTACCAGTGTGCAGTCACAGTACTCAGCCTCACTGGTCTTTTGGAGGCTTAGTACACAAAGCCAGGATCTTCCCTTCCCATGGAAAGACTACCTCTCCATCCACTTTTCCTGTTTTGACTATTATCCTCACCACAAAGAAAAGCTGCTTTGTGCTCCTGTCAGAGATTTCGTATATCATTATAGTTCTTTTTGTTTTACATATGTGTCATTTGCCCCAGAGAGCTCAAGTACAGTTACTTGATCACTGGGTTAATGCTGTACACACTATAGTGCGCCATTCAATTGTCCCATCTAATGGCAAAAACAAAGCTGCATATAACCAATTCTTTCTCCCATAGGCTGAGGTTTTCCTACAAGGCCCCTCAATTCCTCATGCAGAGACCCCTGACAGCTGTTCTACTAGTCTGCCAATAATCCCCACCTATTTCTGATTCCAAATAGATGTGCAACTCAGATAAACTGAGACCCTGCCTCAGAGCATAGACTATCTTTAATCTCCTGGAAAATTAGCAAAGAAAATATGCAATAAAAATAATCCTATTTGATAATCATTCAGTGGAAATTTACATAGTGTAAGTAACTAGTGGTGCACAAAGCAGTGATTCATTTGCAAAGCTGGCTGATGTCATAAAGCAGGAGAGGTGCATAGGAGAAGTTTATGGGCAGTAGCGGTTCCCTCTGAGTAAATTATGGCTGTGTATTCATTCTGGGACGTTTACTACTTTCTCCCATAAATACAATTAATGTGCTGAATTTATTTTCAAAGCACAAAGCAGAGTTATAACTTAAAGTTTTTCAGTGGGAAGCACATAAAACAACTTCAAAGGAAATTCTTTGGGACTGGCTTACTGAAGAATTTAACCAACATCTTCATTTTCCTTTTTTTAAGACCATCGCACATCTAAGCAGAATTTCAGTTCAGGATATGACACATTTTAAAAAGTAATATTCAGAAACTGGTTGCTCAATAACTGTTTTCTTTTTACTTTATCTTTCTGCCTTTCTCCTAAATTTGGATTTGACTTAAACACGGGGTCTTTAAAAAAAAAAAAAAAGCTTGTCATCATGAATAAAACATGCTTATAAGTAACTATAAACTATGAAAATTTACTTAAATTAGTTTTTAATTATCTAAAAATACCCAGTGGAAAGGAAATATTCACAAGAGTTTACCTGAAGCCTAAGGAATTTTCCAAGTTCATTTAAAATTCTAGATACACACTAAGGTACCTAATTTGCACTGACTTTATATTCCATTTTCTTTCCTGAAATAAAAAGAAAGCAAGAAAACTGAGCTATTTTCATTGACTGCAACACTAAGAAAATAGTGAAAGGAATTTCTTACCGATTCAACTTTCCTTTCCTACCACACGTTCTATCTCCTTTGTCTCACACAAATGCAGTATTCACGCCACCGCGTTTCATCAAGAGTGGAGAAAGGAGAGCAGGTGGGGAATAGGTCCATCAGGCAAGCAGTGGAGCATGTAGGCAGGCCACAGACAAAGTACTTAAGCATCCACACAAAACCACATGGCCGTAAATTACTGTCATTACTTTGCAAAAGTTCCCTGGATTGTGCAGAATTGCCCATGCAATCATAATTACAAAGCAAGCTGTAGTAATCATTAAACAAACATTGTGATTTATGCAGCCTTAAGCAAATACTTATCCCCCTACCTAAAGCCCACTTACAATATAGAAACACCAAATGATGAGGAGCTCACAGATAGTGCTTAGGAGTCAAAAGGTTTCATGCTCTTTGTCAGCCTTACCTTTCACCACTAATGGCATTTGCACACATATATTTCATCAAAGTGCTGAGATCAAAAAGTAATCAAGGTAGCTTTAGGGACAGCGAAAAACACTACTCAAGATATTCAGCAAGAAATTCACAAAGGATGAGGTCTTTTAATTTGATATACTATTTTACTTTGGTTTTCATAGAAGAATGATTAGTAAAACTGTAATTAAAGGATACCAGTTGCCAGGGTATAAAGCTTTCTTCATGTATTATCTCCTTTCAGTCTTCACAACCATCTTATAAAACAGCTTAATTGTCTCCATTTTACAAAGGAAGAAATGAAACTGGACAATTATTGGCCATTTTCTATCATGTTGAGTCTATGACAGAATCATGATTCAATTCCAGGACTAGTTGTTTTTAAAGATAATGCTGCTAGGGCTAGGAATGTAGCTCAGTGGCATAAGCATCTGCCAGACAAGCACAAAGTTCTGAGTTTGATTTTCAAACCAAATAATAATATTATTATAATTTTTAACAATAATTTTAATAATATTATTATAATATTATTATTTTAATAATAATATTATTATAATTTTTAAAAATAATACATAAAGATAATGCTTCTTCCTTAGCCCCATACTGATGACAAAAGTTGAAAAAGAGGTGTAAAGGTAAAGAAAATATCACTTGACATTGTTTTTACAATTTCACTTTAGAGATTAGATCATTTTCATACTAGCAAAAACAAATCAGTCCAACTAATACCTGAAAGAATCCAGGTGCAGAATTTTACCACAGGCAAATGTAAAACTTCACGCTAAACACCACATTTATTTGCACATCTTTATTGAATGCTGATTTGCAAAGCCCTGTTAGATGCTGGTGAAATAAAAATAAACAAGGCACAGCATTTGTACTCTCGGAGCTCAGAGAATGGCCAGGAAGTTTATTAAAATAAAGAAGACAGAAAAATATAATTGGAGGTGTAGTGTTCAGTTTCCTATGAAACACAAGTTTTTCTACTATTCCTGGGATACTTCCAAGCCCTGCTCCCCAAAAGGTAAGCAAGCAGGCAGTGTACCCCTGTAAAAATATCATGTTGTGAGAAGTGATAACAGCATCACCTCCAAACTTTTCAGAAATTTGAAGCACTGAGAAAGAGAAGGAAGTTGGAAGACACAAGCTAGTCATGATGTAGATCTTCACCAATGTCACCTTGAATGCCAGTCAGAAAAAATATCCTTCAGAGTAAAATCTCCAGTTATTTCTTCT
The DNA here is from genome assembly GCA_004027455.1 of Hydrochoerus hydrochaeris. NCBI lineage: Eukaryota > Metazoa > Chordata > Mammalia > Rodentia > Hydrochaeridae > Hydrochoerus > Hydrochoerus hydrochaeris. The sequence continues at coordinate 213,900 of PVLA01000581.1, read as the reverse complement.
CAAATCAGACCAGGAAATGATTGTACCTACTTTGTAAAGTAGAAAAATCCAAGGAACTCCACACTGCAAATTCCACTTAGAGAAATAACTTTTGATTTTCTTAACATATAAATGTGGCCACTTTAAGCTCACACATAAGCTCTTACTCTTTGATGATGGAACTCATAAATTCTTGAACAGCATCTCCCCTCACTAGCCACCACACACCCCAGCACCTACCACACTGGACCATCTGCACTTCTCAGAGATCATTTACATGCTGTTGTCTACCCACTTGCCTTACCAGTCCTTTCCTTTCCTGTTATGGTACTGCAAGTGCAGCTCAGAATCTCCACCTTTAGGGAGACTTTTAAATCTTCCAATGAGATATAGGAGAATCCATTAGATTTCATTTATGATTTTATTCACAACATTGAGAGGACTCAGTGTATACTGAACGGACATCTGCTCTCAGGATTTATATTACAAATAGGATAGTTTCAGATATTGTAAAGTGTCTTGAGAAAAACAAAACAAGAAGACATAACACAGGTTAACTAAACAGGGGATGGAGTGAAGGGTGAGTGGTAGCACAGGCTGCTGAGGCTACAGTACTTTTGAGGAAATAGAGTGGGGTGTCCTCACAGCACCAGGTGTGTAAGGGCTTTGGTTATGCCAACTTACATACATACAGGAACATTTACAAACCCATCTATCATTTGAATGATTGCATCTATTGATGTGCACTGGTGGACAATTTCTTCTCACACAAATCTCACAGATATTCAGACAAACCAGTCAATCTAATAGGCCAGAAAGGCCCCATCCTCTCAGTCAAATTAGACAAGAACTTAACTGAGCTTTTAAACACAATTTGTTTTAAGAAAGAAAGAAATATGTGTCTCAGCATCCAACCAAGGGATGCATATCCAAAGAAACTTGTGGTTTTAGGCCTTGAATTACATCTTCAGCCAACAACTCTGGAGTCACATGAATAAAGTGTTTGTACATATGAGCTGAATTCTGCATTTATGACCGAAACACTTATCTTTCCCTAAAAGAGTATCATACAAAGAGGAAGCTATTTCTGTAAATTTATGAAAACTGACTGAGCTTCAATAGTATTACAAAGATTAATAATATCTTTAGATCACAGTGACATCAAGTAGAAGAGTTGAGTCATGGTGAACTGAGCTCTGGGCCACAGTTGCAACTATGCCATCAGGATACTGACTCTGGTGACTGGACTTGCAGGTACCATCATAAGCAGAGAGATCATCGGCACTATAAAGACATGTCCAAGTCTTCTAACAAATTCCAGAAATTCTAGGAGGAAGGAAATTGCAATGTACGGATGATTTTCAACTTAGCAATGACTTCTCAGCTTTACAATGGTGTTAATGGGATGTTCATTCAAACTTTAGCTCCAGCTCTCAATGTTGATCTTCTCCCAGGCTAGTGATATGTGATATACTCTCATGCAAAACTAGACAGCAGCAAGCTTCACTCAGCTTTTACCTATGCAGTCACAAGGATATTTGTTAGGTGTATTAAACATATTTTTAATGTAGGACAGAGTGGTACCATGAGTAATTATCGAAAGGACAGGTATATTGAGCACAATGTTTTTAGATTCAAGTAACAAAAAATAAGTTAAAAATACTTCAGAATCAAAGGGAATTGACTAACGCACATACAAACAAATCTGAAGATAAGGCGGTCTAGACCGACATGATCTAGAATACAGACTCCTTCCCACTCCCTCTGTATCATCCATACTATGTCAGCTGATCTTCATGTTTTCACAAGGGCTTAACAGTTGCAAGTATCACATGCAAGTAGATTATTTTGAGGAAGGAAAACTTTTCTTGTGATCTTTCTAAAAGAAAAGTGCTGGCGAGGAAAATCTTTAAACCAAACTTCTGCAAAAGTAGTCACTGTCACCTTTACTTGGTAAGCATAGCCCCAATCACTGGCAAGGGTGTGGCCCCATGACTGGTTCAACCAATCCTAAATGCTCATCAGTACCACTAGGAAGCCCAGTACCAGGGATCTTGTTTTAATAAGTGCTTCAAGAAGACTACTGGACATGTTTACATATCCCAAGGTGACCCCAATTTTCAGTGAGGACTATGTCAATCATGGTTTACCTCCATGACTGAGGTTTGTAATTTCTCAAACCCCTGACCACACAGAGGAAGCAACTCAAGTAAAAGGGTTGTGTAAAGAAAGTACAAGAGGAAAACTAGATCTTCAGTGAACCACAGAAGTACCACAAGTATTCTGAGCTGTTCACTGAAAGAAAGTCCATGGGTGAGATGAGCAACTTACTTTTTTTTTTTAATTTGAAAGATGAAACTGTTTTCTTTTCAAATTGTAGGTTTTAAATCAAAGATTTCTGTTAGTGGAAAGCCAAACTACTTTTAAAATAACTACAGAATCCTCCTATAAAGCCTATCACAAAAAAAAAAATTCTAGTCTCTCTCCCCTCTAGTCCAATCGAATTTTTAAAATACGGTATGTAAGGATAGGTTTGAGAACTGCTTTAGACAACCTTGGATGACCTACAGCCTCCGTGTTGGTGACCTGTAGGGGGAGCTCGCGTTTCCTCTTCATTTGTCTCGCCCTGGAGAGGGCTGACACTAAGGATGCATAGAAGAAGGTGGAATGAAGGGTTTTTCACATTGGGTACTCTCGGAAAAGTTTGAACTGCTATGTGGAAGCAGTCATTTTCTTAGATTTCGTTTCCTCAGCGATAAAATTTGGATAAGAACAATAGCCTCATAAGGTTATGAGTATTAATTTAGATCAGTAGTTTTCAAGTGAGCCCACGTAAGAATAAACTGGAGGTGATGACGAAGCACACTTGGGGGGTCGCATCACTAGTGTCTGAGTCTTGAAACTTCTGGTAGGACTGGGAATCCGCATCTCTAACAAGCTGTTAGGGAACTCTGATGTGTTAGTCTAGAAATGAAACTTTACGAATAATACCTAAGATAATGCAACTGAGTCACTTTATCACAATTCCAGTAAATAGTAAGCAAGCAGTAAATCTTAGCTCTTATTTTTAAGCTACACTTTTTACTTATTTTCTATGTCCGTCAACCTGCTTCTCACCCACATTTCATGTCTTCCGTAGGTGGTGCTGTTGGATGTGCCAACTGGTCCACTTAACTGTAAGCAAAACATTAATTATATTTTAGAATTTTCAGAATGAAGCAACTATTATATCGTCTCTAGTTTTGACAGAGTTTGCCTTGACATTAGCCAGTTATCTGCATAATGCAATTACAGTTCATGTCAAAGCATGTAAGTGGTTTCATTGATAAGAATATTCTCCTAAGACACCTTTATTCACTAGTGTATGAGTAAAATCTATACCTGGAAAATGCCTAACTTGAATATCTCTTCACCTAATTATTCTTGTGTTAGGAAATCTAACTTTTCACTAACTCAGCCAACACTGACAGCCTGTCAAGCAATTGGACTCTCTAGTGCCTCATGTTATGAGCAGGTATTGCCTGGAGAACCTTGGGAACCAATATTTCTGCACAAAATAAGCAGAAAAAGAATATTATCTCTCCTGTTCAACAATGATGTATCCTCTCTTCATTGAGATTAATCAGCTGTTCCTCTAGATGAACAGGTTCCAAATGGCAATCTTCAAATCAGCATTGCATCTATTATTTCATGTGATCATGCATTCAGCAGTTTCACCATCCCTGAAGAAATGCCACAAATGGACCTGGACTGCTTGAACTTCTATAATAAAACTAATTTACCAGTGAGATACATAACTAAAGATGAAAATTAATTCCCTGAAAGTCAAAATCTATGTACAACTTGTACTCAAAGACAGTGCTTTCAGAACTTTTAAAATTCAAACATAACATTTCAACTTTCTGAACATTTCCTTTGACTGTTCCATTAAAACTGAAAAGAACTATCTCTTTAATATTGGAAATTAGAATATACGTAAAAAGTCACACCCAAAATAACCCACTCAAAAAGTATCCTTGTAACATCTTGAGGCATAATCCATCCCTAAATTTGTCCTGCCCACCACTCTTTTACAAATCAAACCCTTATGTTTTTGAAGCTTTTATTTTCATTTACCAGTGTATTATGATTGTCTTTCCACCAATAAGTGCACTCTTCTCTAGCTTAATGGTCCACTGTTTGAAAATACTATAACTTGATTAACCAAACCAATGTTAGGTGATTTCCAACATTTGGATTTTCTAAGATCACTCCAATAAATGTTCTTAAACCACAATCACACCTACATCCTTAGTTATGTACAGGGGAAATTATCAAAAGTGTGATAACTGTTAAAAAATTTACATTTTAAATCTTTTGATACGTATTGCCAAATTGACTTCTCACTTTGTTATTTTTATACTTTTCCTTTTTTTGTTGTTACTAGTGGATTTTTCTTGCCCAAAAACATCATTTTGTAATTCTACAAAAGAAGACTTTTATAGCTCAATATGAGCACCTGAAACTTTCTTCCAACGAGCAAGATTTGTGATTTTGAAGACAAATTAGCAAAATTCTTTTGTTTAACCCCATTGTCTCAAATCTCTACCAATACAGTCTACCTCTCCATTCCCATAAACTACAGCTGACCTTGTCAATGGGCCACACATTATTCGAGTCCTTCATGTCTAATCAAATCTTTTGAACCCACATCTACAAAGAGTCGTTTTTACCATCCCTTTTGTATTAATGAGGAAATGAAGGTGAATCTTTGCCTAAATTCACCTGAAAAGTAGCTAAATTGAGATTTCAACTCAGGTAATAGTGGCTTAAAGTAAGAAAATCTGAGGAGATACAGAGAAAGGGAAAAGGAATGTTAAAAACTTGGACATAAACAAGTGATGTTTCAGAATGCAGAATGGACAAACATGGTAGTGTTGAATAGGAAAATAAAATGTGTATTATTTCCACTACAATATAAAGAAAATTAAACTAATAGGACACAAAAAGAACTAGAAGCCCTGCTTAACCAGCTTCTGCAACATCTATAGACCTTGTAAGGAAGAAAATCAGGCCAACTGGAACTCAAAACCTTATGTCAGGGTGAATCATTTCAGGAGTTCTGTAAACAAAACCATTTCGTCACTCTGCCTCCACTAATTTATGGCTTGAAACAGGCAAACTAAATCATTAAAAGCTTTGATGAGTAAAACCTATTTTTTGACCAGTTGTATGCTTTCTAGGTCAGGAAATAAGACAAACAGGCGTGATAAATTAAAAAAAAAAAATAAAAAACATCAGAGAAGCTATTATGTCTGCATCCAAATTCCTGGAGGAGCATGCACGACATTGCTCATTAATTCTAGTGCAAAATGAATATAGAATGTGCCAAGTCAAAAGCTGCTAACCTTTGGGAACTAGAGTGAATTTCTGAATAGAAGCACTTCTTGGAAGAAAATAAATGTCTTCATGTTGATATTTATTGAGTTGTGAAACTACTTAGGATTTGGGATAAGCTAATAGTACATTAAAGCAATTGAAAGCATTATCAGTTCTTTGTGAAAAGAGACTTTTCTTTAGAAATATAGATTCGGTGTGTCCCTTACCATGGTCCAATCCATCTGTCCCTCAACATATTTCAGTACACTTCTTTCTCCAAAATACCATTTCCCACTGATTTTTTTTTCTCAGAACTTTTTATGCTTTCTAAATTAGAAATTCTTTTCTACTGCTTCCTAGAATTACAATGTCATAACATTAACAATTTGAGAAAATTTAGGAAGGTAAGAAGATAAACAGAGGTGCATTGTTTTTTGGTTTTGTTTTTCCCCAACTTAAATATATATGTTTTCTCCAGACCCTCTGTGTTCTTAAGAGTTAACCATAGAAGGCAGTAAGAAAATAAACCTGAATAGACTAGGAGCAATTACCAAAACAGAAAGTGCTGGTCCTAACAACTGCATTCTGATGTAAGAGAGGCAATACAAGCAAGCCCCTGCCCCAAAGAACATACTGTGTGCATAGCCATTTCCTTCTTTAGGAAAGGGAGTATTAAATTCCTTTGAAGTAATTTTATTTTGTGTGCTTCATGAAGCCTCATTCCCCAATCTAACCTTGAAATGGCATCTTATTTTTAAATTCATGGTTTAATTTTCCTATCATGTTTTCAAGAACCAGTAAAATTCTGAATCCCACAAAATATGTAAACCAGATGTCTGTTTAAGGACACAGGTAAAAGCATAAAATAGACTCAATTTTCTGCTAAATTTTTTTCTTGTCTGTATTTTTCCTTCCTTCTTTCTATTTTGAAGAGTCCATAGAGAAATAACCAGCTCAAAAGGCAGCAATGAAAATGATGAAATTGACCATGGAATGGTATATTCTAATGCAACATCCTTTGTTCCTTTGTTTTGATGGAAAAATTATTGCAGCTGGTTTTGCTATGAAGCTTTACTTCAAACGGGGAAAAAAATAAATGTTAAATTTCATGTAAGCTTTTCTAGAATAGTTGATAAAATGGCTTAGAATAAAAATAACCAAATATTGGAAGCATGCTAAAGTGCTATGATACAATATTGTGTCCATTGCAGACTTTCCAAACTACAATACAAATCCGTAAGTTCCCCAGAGCACATTAGCTGTTTCTTGTTCTTACCAAAATACCTAAATAATAATAAGACATATTACTACTATGATTCCTTCATGAAGACATGTTCTTGTAAGAGTAATCCTTAAAAAAAACAAAAGAATAATCCTTCCAAGGTACCTCTATAGTAGACACACCAAATTTCACAAATGTCTGCCTTGACCAACCTTTCATTGACTTCTTAAGCTTCTCTGAAACATCCAAGAACTCAGTTATGAAATACAGTAAGATTTCACTAACTTAGATTATTTTTAGGAAAGACTAACATATTTAAATTATGAAGCTTTCATTGCAATTCAGCTTTGTTTGCATGAGACTATGCATATAAAATGTATTGCTACATGTAATCATGGCCAGCTTTTACATGGTCCATCTTTAGTTACACAATTTTGTATTGGTTCAAATTCTGTACCCCTAATTATTTTTTGATCAATGGATAAAAATCTGTGTTGTATCCTGGAACAACACAAAGTCTCATTGTTTTACAGGTAAAACACTAAAAAATAAAAGTGCTGTACTATCATGGCCTCTGGCCAAAAGGTCAATATAGCCCTATCCACTAAGGACTTTAGTCTGTTGTACTTTCTCCTGTGTTTGTTATTTTGAGTATATAACTTAGAAACAGATATTTATAAGATAGTTACATCTTCATGAAAATGCTGTCAGAGTAGGCAGGCAACAGTTTCTGATCACCAACATCATTAGTATACTAATAGATTGGAAGGAAAGAGACAACTTTGGTAATTTTAGATTTCCAGAAAATTATGATAATCTGAAGAAATGGTCAAAACTGAAACTGAGTTTCTATAGGAAGGATTTATGTATATCAAGCATAATCATAAACCAAGTTTAGAGCAAAGATAAATTTCCTTGTTAAGCATGTTAAAGTAAGCAATGCTGTTTTTCACACCACAACAGGCAAAAACAGAGATACAAATTTTTCATCTATGCTTTAAAGTGGCTACTTGAAAAAAGCATCTTTCAAAGTGAGTAAAGAACAAGCCTCATGAGATTTTTCAAATCAATTAAAAAATACACGACTTATAATGGAGTAGCATATTATTGTCCATAGTAAAATATATGTGATTTCTGAAAAACTAGAAGAGAAATTAATCTGGCTCAGGTTTTTTTTGCTTATCAGCAGCAATCAAATTATAAGGATGTTAAATCAATGGATACAGTTTTTCAATCAAAGGAATTTCAAACTGCCCACTGAATTTGAACTTCTCCAGTTATGGAGTCATTCAAATGTGTTTTCCCATGGAAGGGGATGTCAGTTTAGTAGCAACAGGCAGACCAAAGACAAAGGAATTATAGTACCAGTATACCATAATGTATGTGGGATCTATATTCTTTCTTAACCACACATCAAATCTCTGTTTATTATTGACAAAACCGTTTAAATATATATATGTGTGTGTGTGTGTGTGTGTGTGTGAAGAACTTGATAAATTATTGCTATATTCTTGAGCTAAAATATGAAAAAGCCAGAGTAAAACTAATAAATATGCCCATGAGGGAATAAAGCAAATCAACCTAAAGTCTTAAGAGAAATCTTGCACTTCTGAAAAGGACCAATCAAGTACAAAAGAACCAGACTTGACTGGCAGGAAGAAGGTTTCTGTTCAGAGATAGCCAAAAAATAATTATATCCTGTAACAATTTTGTAGCTAAGTAAAACATTTTCAACCTCTCAATTCCCATTATCTTTGTCCCATTAGTTTAAATTCCTTTTTCCTTGTCACTGGCCAAAGTTCAATCATTTATTGCCTTGAGAAGAATTTGGAAAGTGCAACCAAGCTCCATATTTGGAAAAGTAATTGCATAACTAAAGAAATCAAAAGAAAAACAAAGGAATTTGGCTTTTACTACATAGAACCTCTTGGCTTGTGCTTTAGAAACCACAAGTCTACATACAAAGGTATAATTGGCTCTCCTCTAAAGCACAGTTTACCTTACCAAGCATATGGCCCAGAAAGATTATTTCCAAAATGCTCAGTTCCAGGAAGTAGAAAATTGCAAAGGGGATGAATTTAACCTAAAATACATTCAACTTCTCCTGCAGATTTTTCTAAAGGAACAAAGCATACATAATGTAGCAAATCCTTATCTATTCAACAGTAAAACTGTTGTTTCTCATAATAGAATCCTACCACAGTAAACAGCAAACCTTTTTTACTGTTTAAAAATGTCACACACTTTCTTTTTTTCTAACATTTACATTTTATTTAGTTTTTTTTTTTTCCCACCCATGGTCTTTGGCATCGATTTGTCCACGATACATAGTGAGGATGTTGAACAGTATAGAATTCTGTGCTTTATACTTTACATGTCCCTCAAAAGGACTTGCAGTTATTTCTAATAATTTTTTCAACACAGTTTTGTAAAGTTGGAGTATCTCCATTGCTATGTGCACACCTTTTTTAGGTGCTAAGTTCTAAAAGAATCATTCTTTAACTTGTTTTTTCTGATTCTGTAGTTTGAGAAACAAGATTTTTTTAAAAAAAAAAACTCTTAAGAATAAACTAAAACTAAGAATGTAAGGAATTTCTATTGGCAGAGATGAAACTCTTTTGGCTACTCAGGAGCATTTCTAGCCCTCTGGCACAATGTGCCACTTAAACCACTTCTATATAAGTGTGGTGCTGAATTGTCTGCAGGTCTGTTTATAGGTTGCATTGTTACTCATAACAAATTTGATCACCTAATAATTTCAAGCTGTAAGCAAATTTAGCAGCAGACCTTTTCAATCATGCTGCACATGTATTTCTGACTTTAGTGACCTTCTATCACCAAAGCAAATTAACTTGAAACAGAACATATACAGTAAAGATGAAGGGAATGATCTCACACTTTCAAAATAAGCCAAGGTCAATGTTTGGCTTTAGGTCACTTTCAGAATTGATGTGGGTAATCCTATGCAAGTTGAGTGTACAAACACACACTGTGGGAATATGCTCACGCATGTACTGACCCTCAGAGGCCTTTGTGGTTTGTTATTCTAGCAACTAAATCCAAGACCCTCTTCTTACCTGAGTACACTGAAGGTTAATTCAATTCCTACAGTCTGTGTATGATACATTGCATAGCTGGTTGTGTAATTGGTGCTTTGTTTTTGATGTTATGAAAAGCAAAAGATTCCTAGGGCTAACAAATGAGTGATATGATTGAAGCATTCTTGCAAAACAGAGCAGCATTTTAGACATAGCAAATATCTACAATTCTCCTGAAAAAACTCAAAATCTCCATTCAACAATCTATTTTCACTCCATTCCAATAAATGACTTCCTTTTCACAATCCTCCCCTTCCTTCTCTTTTTATTTTTTTATCTTTATTTTTTAAACACTTGTACATCTTGTTTCCTTCTATCTAATATGGAAGAAATCGCAGGCAACGGGATGATTATAGACTATAGACTGCGTCATTACTCTAAAGAAAACAGAAATTTTGCAATGGCCATTATTTTCATATGAAAAAGGGAGAAAGTGCACTTAAATAACTGCTGAGGTAAGTTATAATCTTCATTTCCTAGACAGTGCTGCCCAAACAGACAACCTCTCATCTACTTACCTTCAAATATATATCAAAATCTTAGTTTCATTTTCATTTCTGAAGATTTTATCTAAGCAGTAACCATTTTGGAAAGTAGAGGTAAAATATAATGTTCCTTGTGTGCTTATCATTAGGCTGGGATAGGTCTTCATTGACTCCAAACTACTGCTGAGTACCTCTGAGATGAAGAGATGACATTGTCTACACTAGTAAGAGGAGGGCAAAAGGATTTCATCACTGTGAAACACTGGGGAACACTGAGAACTAACCCTGAGTTACTCTGTATATCTCACTATTGTCGATTTCAGCTGGTAGTGCTGCACAGAAACACTGAAACATTTGGGGTACTTCTCATTTTTCCTATCTCCTCATTTCTATCCCTTCATTTGTATACTAATTCGACTAAGATTTAGATACTGAATTTGAGGGCTTACATTTTAAACCTGAATATAGAGTTTCAATTTTCCCTAATGCTCCATTCATTCAATGAACACTTATTAAGCGCAAAGCACACAGAACCCAGGACATTGCTGGGAGATATACATTCTGCAGAAGAATGCAGAAATAATCCCAAAATGCTAGATTGCTCGGTGCTTACTAGAGAAACAAATTCAATGTAAGATATATAGACATATAAGGACTTCTAAGGAAAAACAATGGCAAAGTCAAGTGTGGAAAGGTGCAAAGAGATTGCCCATGTGCTGAGATCCAAAGAATTAAATCAAAGGTTGAGCAAAGGCCTGGAGCTCACTGTAGTGTCCCATGAGACTCTGTATCAGGAGGCCAAGGGCCGGGGATAGAAGACTGAAGCATCTGAGCTGGAAGCCAGGAGAGGACACCCAAAGTGAAGGCAAAGCCTGGAGCTCCTCCAAAGAAACAGAAGTGAGACTGTTTTCTTCCTGATTCCATTCAGCCAGCAAGTGGATTGGTTGGTGCCACTCACACAGGGTGGGTCTTGTGTTTTCAGTTAAATCCCTTGAGCCACACCCAAAACTATCCTAATCCAAGTAGATGGGTGTTTCTTACTCTAGTCACAACAGTTGACTATCAAAAATGGGGTCAGTTTGGGGGAAATTTTTTAATTCGTTAATTTGCTTTAGCATTCTCCTCTTTGTACTTTGTTTTCTCATTATGTTTCTATGTAGTTACTTTTTTTTCTTTCTAAATACACATCAGGAAGAGCTGTGCGTTTCCTAAGGCTTTTGTCCTGTATTTAATTGCTTGAGACTCAATGACATGTTCATCAATAATTCAAACTGCCTTTTCTGCCTCCTGTTCTTTCTTTAAATTTTCATTTCTTTTTCCTTTATCATCTCCCCCATTCACCCTTTCTTCCCTTGGTATCTGCCTCTTTCCATCTAATCTCTTTATTTCTTTCATATCTTTGGTATCAGGAGATAGTGTCAGCACAGTGGTAAACTAGTAAAGATTTTTGGAAAGAAAGAAGGGGAGAAAGAGTAGGAGGGGAAAAATCAGCTCATACTGAGCCTGAATTCCACAGGCCAAAGGCCCTGAAGCCCCACAGCTTCTGTTTCTCTTCCAGTTGCAAAATCTTTAGCTATGAAAGTGAAAGCATTCAGTATGTAGTTTTTGAAATACTTCTACTCTTTCTGGTTCCAAGAAAATAGAAGATAGAAGTCATGGTTTTATTATTGTGTTTATTTTGTACATAGAAATTTAAGTGGAAAGAGATGAATGCCCATTAACAAGGGTCAAATTAGCCTTCTTGGTTTCCATTTATGTGAGATCTTTCATCATAGTCTTCAATTCTTTGAGTTCAGACCCCTCCACAGATGTATATTCCTTTTGTATATCTTGCAAAAACCCACCTTGTACCCTAAGGGCCACAGATGAGATTTTCTTGTCTAGAGTGTGATCATCCCAGTATCCTCCGCTGAGGGTTCACCTGTGCTGAGTGAGCAGTCCCTTCAGCAGCCAGTTGTAAATTCTCTTTCTCTCCTGATTTTTAAAACTTTCCATTGTTTTGAGTCTAAAAAGAAGCTAACTGCCCTAATGTACCTCACTGACTCGAAGAAATTACACAGTGTGCACCTTAGAAATAAAAACAATCAAGTTTTGAGATAAATTAATACAGCTAATAGTCACCACAGCTTCAAATATGGACATCCATTAATACAGACATTTCCTTCTGCCTAATCACCTTTTATTTGCACTAATAAATTATTTTTGGCAGGAAACCCAAGGATCGTTAAGCTGCTATATTTCCCTACTTTATTTCTAAAGAATTGTACCTGGACTGGATCTGTGAAGATTCATACAAAACAGCCAAAACTATCTTATTTCTCAAAAAATTATTTGGGCTTTGGAGATAAACCAAGTCTCAGCATTACAGAAACTCAACATTACAGAAACTGACTGAAGGTATCAGCTCATTATTTTTAAGAGCAAGTTTACCTTAATCACTTAAATTTATTTAATAAAAACATTTTTGAAGCCAGCCCACCAACCTTCCCTGTGACCAGCACAATTTAAAACCAATTCTACTGAGTTACTTTATCAAATACAACAAAAGGCAAAATCATCTTATTGCTCAACTCTAAAGATGAAGATCATTTATAGAAGAGATAGCATTAGCTTATTTAAGAAATTACTGTTGTCTATAGTACTTCATTTCCTGATTGCTAGTAATTCTAAGAATACATTGATTACAGTATTTGTCAATAAAGAAGAGATTTGGTTCTTTTCTTTGCATTATAAAATATTGCTTAAAGTTCACAGTGCTTCTTAAATTTTAAAATTAGTAATCACACATTTCAATGGAGAAAAGCTCTGTTTAGTTCAACAGTAATTCCTTGTACCAAATGTATTTCCATTTTGTCATCATAAAAATTAATAGGAAGATTAGTCAGAATAGATCCTAATTTTTAAAACAGAAAGCATATGCAGAAGAGAAAGCTCTTTTACATCCACAGTCTTCCATATCTCAGAGTGTAACAGAAATATCACAAGGGAAGGAAACTGAACTAACATAGCTAAATGAGCCCATTCTCCTCAGAAAATGTCTTTAGCTACATAACTAAATATGTCCATATTCAAAAAATCTACAAGAGGATGACTAAACAGAAATATTATCACTGTCAAATCATAAATTTGGATAAATCTGTAAAAAATTGAAAAGAAGGTAAGGTGGAAACCTCAACCCAAATCACTCATAAATAAGAAGTGCTTATAGACACAAAGATGTCTCCAGGAATGTCTCAGACTTTGAGGATCTGTTTTCAGGGGTCCACAAGAGGATCTTAGGGTAATTATTGGAAAGTGGAGGCTGTGTTAGAAGCAAATGTGTTTCTTGACATTCTTCATCCACATTTGTATTAAACAGCTGGCAGCAAAAGCATGAGTCCATTAAGGAAAGTAGTCAGGCTGGTTTAAAGCAGCAGAGGGCAAACTGGGTAAAACCCACACATTGCAGCTGTCACCCTCCCACACCACATTCTCTGAAGACAAACTCTGGGAACCAGAATGTCCTCCGGCAATGGGTGCATAGAGTTTCTCACATACAAAGAATGCATGGTAAAGGATCACTACATGGTTCAGCACAAATACAACCGCAAACAAAAGAATCTTTCTCATAAAAAAAAGATACCCATAGTATCTGTATCCCAGAAAGATACTGTATCCCAGAAAACTAAATGACAGTGATCTTATATTTTTAAAAATATGATTATCAAAGATGAAAACATCAAATAGGCTAAATATAATGGGAAAATTGTGAACTAGAAAATAAAAAGATAATATAAAAGAAAAGAGAAATGTTAAGACCCAGACATGCTAAAGATAAAATTATCAAGAAAGTTTTTTAATGTCTCAAAGCTCTAGAGAAATGGAAACCTTCATTTTAAAAGACCAAAGAATTAGCAACAGTATGTTTCTCAGACTTTCTCATCTGCCCCCAAAGTATCACCCTGTAGTTTTGAGGCATTAGGAAAAACTGACAGTACAATTTTATAACAAAATACTTTAAGATACTACTTGCAGAAATCAACAAATCACTTAGGTTTAAAAAAATTGTAAGGTTTGGATGTAAATTGATTTAGTACAGATAAATAAAAACATCTCTTGAGTCCCAAGGAAAATATATTTTAAGAGTACAAAGAAATTGACAAAATTTTATTTGCAACCTAAAGTTTCAGCAATTGCTAATATCCAATACACCCATGAAGACCAGAAACCTCAATTAAAATATACAAATAAAACATTAGAAAGATTAAAATATATTTAGCATAATCCTAGCATATATAGAAGCAGTGAAATAATCTCAAAATCCAAATTTCAAATGACTGTTAGGGGAAGAAAATTTGCACCTGTGCTTGCTCACATTAAGGTTTTCCTTTCCTAAACATCCCCATTATCGAATAGTTTTTGCTTCTCATGTTTTTTGTTTCCTGTACAAAAGGAAACATTGCCACAAACACAGAAACAAAATGGTTATGATAACATAAGTCACTGAGAAAACAAGCAGGCTTTCTGAAAAAGGAAAGAAAGAAAAGGCGATGACATAGCTGAGGAGACAGGTGCCGTCGGCACCCACAAACCACCCCGGCACAACTGCTCTGGACTCGTCCCTTCCAGCAGGATTAGGAATGGTTGGGTTCTGTCACAACTCCAATTGTACAAGTGGATATTAAAGGTGAAATTTACAGAAGCTGCTTGGAAATCCACAGAGCCCAAACTGCAGCTATGTGTGTTAGGTCACCTTGACTGAACCTTTTTCTAAATCTCTCCGGAAGAAACAGTATGGAGAGCTCGCAGGAAAGCTCTTGTTGTGGGTAAGTCCTCTGACACAAACACATAGGCTCATTTCAGATGCATGAGATTTTAAATTCTCAGTGAGTTAGAAATAAGAGAGTATAAAACCATTTTTAAAATTCTGAATTGATTAATATAGGGCGTGACGGCACACATGTGTAAGCCCAGTATTCTGGGAGGCTGAGACAAGAGGACTGAATTTTAAGCCCACTCTAAGTAACTTAAAGGTCCTTTCTCAAAAACATAAACAGGAGGGCAGGGCTAGGGATGTAGCCCAGTGTGAAGGTCTTGGATTCAAACTCCAGTATCCCACAAAAAATCTGAATTCATTTAATGTTAATTGAAATATATATTATAGATATATAATACATAATGAAATATAATATTATATGTACATGATTTGTTTTAATTGTTAACAGGAATAACAAATAAGGACAACATTGTTCACAAATGTGATTGATTATGAACAATGCCAAAAGTCATAGCCACTCACTGGAGTTTCTGTAAGTGAATAGAAAAGTTTGGGCACAATAGAATAGATTCAGAAAAGCCATGATATCTTTGCACTTGTACCAGCAATTTTATGAGAAGCATCACAAATTATAAATATGGCTTTGTTTCTCTAACCATGAATACAAAACTCTCAGGATCAATCTGAAAGGCACAATAAGAAAAAATAGGAAATTTCAATAAATGCTAATAATGAAACATCATTAATAAGTCCAAGACCCATAAGTAAAATCACCAAGAAACAGCAAAAGGATAAACGAGCACTGTTTAGCCAGTAAGAGTGAATTCTTCACACATATTCGATATTTAATAATAATTTTACTAGATTAAATTATACCAGGAAATATTATTGATTTATGTTAAGAAAAGCATAAAAATATTAACAATTAAATTTAGTGACTTACTAAGAAGGGAGATTGAATAAAATAAAGAAGTATAAAAAAGTGTGTGGTAATGTCCCGGATTAACTTATGAAAACTTCTGAAAGTCCATATTTAAGTGTTCTAACATAAATAAACCCCAAAAGAAAATAGAAAAATAGTTCCTGAGACCAAAGAGGAATATAACAGCAAGTGACAGGAATTACTGACATATAATCTAGTACAAAATGGAAAAAAAAAATAGCCTATAATTTGATATTAAAATTCAGCTATAAATGAGTTCTAGAACATAGAATAAAGAGGATGATCTTGCAGTGAAGGGAAAACTTTGAGAGAAAATAATTTGCTGCTACAGTTTTAAAATAGGACACTTCCAGTCCCGGGGAAGTCTGAAAGTATGTTTCTAATGTTCCTCTTTCCATTTCTTTCTTCCCATAACTTTCTAAATTTTACACTAAAAACTCAGTGATATATTATGACGGCCAATGTGGCAGGCTGATTGTGCATAAAGAAAAATTAACACATGTCTAGTTTTGCAACTGGATTCATTACTCTGCCTTCCAATGGAACGGAACAGACAAGCATGGTGTGATCCATGTAGCTGCATCATCTCATTTTATTATTACATTTTTTTGTTCTCTCCCTTCTTCAATAAAAAATAAATTTGGTACACAAAATGTCACCTATGTCCTTATCATCTAGGTAGTTAGATGATTCCAGCTTCCCAACATTAACTTCCTCCCTCCCTGCCCCACATGAGGGTACACCCAATGCCCTCCAGTGTATTTGACAAATGTCCTGTGTTCTGCAAACTATGTTCAACCGTGTCAGAAATTGTAACACTCTTCCTGTCAGGCTTCTACTGCAGCTCCAAGGTGTGTGGGCACAACACAATTTTCTTTTAAAAAGATGTGAGATAGGAATCGAATGGAAGGCAATTATGACAGAGTTGTCATCTCTTGTGCTCTGTGAGGATTCATTCACGCCCTTTTGCAGGGAGTGGCACATATTATTCCCACACATAAGAATTCAACATGTGGGCAGGCAAATAATCAGCCAGCTAAATGCTAAATGCTTTTGTTATTCTGCAAAATCAGACTGTTCTACTACATTTTGAAAGAAAATATTATCTGCAGTCATGGTTGCCATTTTAATTTTACTGAGGAATAAGGAGTGAAAATTATGATGAGTAATGAGCAAATGTTATGCCGAAGGGGGAGGGGAACAGGGGCACAGTACGATCTCTTTGCCCATCTTACGTGTTTCTGCCTGTTTTTGCTTAAACTCATTGCTGATAGCAGTGAGCAGGAATAGCTTAAAGCAAACAGAGGGATTATTAGCGAAGGGGACCTTATCTAAAGGTTCTCTAATTTGTTCAGAGAAGTCTAACTTTCAGGATGAACAACTGACTGCAGTTACAAAGGGTTTTCTCCTTGGTCTGCTAAATGTGTTACCCTAAAGACTACACAGATCTACTTGATTGTGTTTCCTTTTATGTAGAAAAGAGAAATCATTTGGAACATCTTTGTATGAAAACAAATGAAAATAAACACATTTATTTTCGACAACACCATGGGGCACTGCTATACATATGTAAAGTGATCACTGTTTAACACAGAGCTCACATTTATAACCTACCTCTCTGAGTGCATATTTATAAAGCTGAAGAAAATATTAAGGAAATTTGCCCTCAATAATTCCTTACAATATTCAGAGATCCACAGTCAGAAAAAGAGCTAAAGATACCAGAATGAAACACACACAGTAGGTGACACAGGGCTATCCGCCAGGATCACCCTCTTCTTCTGATAACTACTTTCACCCACAAACAAAGGGCTTTGGCATTTGGCCACAGATAATTGAAAGATACGCACCTAACCCAAAATGGGCCAAATTCCCTCTTCCTTAATAATTTGTATACAAGTGATGCAAACTGAGAAGTGAGTCCATTATACTCTTTCAAGATGTGTGGAAAAGGAACTAAACAAAATTCTGAGAAGAAATAAAAAGGATTCAAAGACTAAAGCAAACACTTGAAACAAATACGAAGTAAAATACAGACTATCACTTGCTTTCTGAAACTTTCCATGTGCTGGTTTCAGACAGCTGAAACATCTGTCAATCCTTGAGTTATATACAACAGTACAGTCTTTTAATTAGAATGTTGTGACAAAAAAGATGAAATGCAAATTAAATTAAGTAAAAAAAAGAAAACAAAGGGTGCCACTGGGAATGGGACATTTGAACTGGCGTGTGGAGGTGATCTCCAGGTCATCGAGGTTTTGCCCACCAAGAGGACTGTGAGACCGCAGTCTCTTCCACTCTTTCACTTCCTGCCCTTGAGGTGAGCACCTTTGCTCTGTCACACATTTCTTTCATGATAGGCCCTGTCTTGGTTACTTTTTCTTGTTGTTGAGACAAATTACCTGAGGCCTAACATGAAGCAAGGAAAGGTTTATTTCTTGATGTTTAGATGGCATGGCAAGGCAGCTGTGCATGGCCACCACAAATAGCAAGCACGAACAGAGCAAAAAAGGGAAGACATGACTTCTTCCCACCCTTATATTGTATGCTGGCTCCACCCCTGGGCGAGTGTAGCACCAATCCAGTGCTAGACAACAAACCAGTGCTACACAACAAACCAATCACAAATGCTAGATTCAGCCAAGTCCATGATTGCATGAGGCTTGGGAGGGGCATCTGACCACAAACCACTAACATTCTACCCCCGTTCCCCCAAAGACTCATGTATGCCTTTTATACAAAAGACATTTAGTCCATCTCCAACAGGTGCCAAAGTCCTGTTTCAGTGTTACTGAAAAGTCCAAGTCCCAAATCTCCAAGATCTAAGGCAAAGTTTTAACTGCAATCCCTGGAACAAATGAAAACAAAGTTAAACATTTCCAACATACAATGACACAATAAACATTTTTATTCCAAAATTTACAAACAGGAGGGTACAAAGCATTGGCACTAAAACAAGTCCAAAATCCAGCAGAGTAAACATTAAGTACTAGAGTTCCACACTGAGCATCTGAAGTAATCGTTGAGAGCTCCAAAAGGTTTGAGTGATTCCACTCCTACAGCACTTCCAGGGGGTTCAGCTCCCACAGCTTCTCTCTTAAGCCCACTATACTCAGCCTTTGTAGTTTTCCTTGGATGATCCACATTCCTGGATTTTCCAAACTTCTGGGTTCTCCACCACACCTTTGGCTTTACACTCACAGCTTCACATACTGCCCTCTCAGGGGCACACTGCTTGGCCTCCCAGGCCTTCTGAAATTGGAGTGGAAGCTACCTTAACCTCAGAACTTGTGCATTTTCCATTCACTTAAACCAGTGCCACATGGATGTTGCCAAGGTCTACTGCCAGCTGGAGGCAAAGCCAGGCTTTCCTCTCTCTTGGCTGTAGGGGGTCCAGTGCCTGGATTGCTGAACCTCTAAACTTGATTGTGAGGAACAGCTTCTCTATATCACCCCATTTTGGAATCTGGTATGGCTGCTGCCATTTTGGAACCTTCTGTGGCCTCCATCATCACTCTGGAACATGATATTCTGAAGCTTTCTCTTTCCATCAGTCTTCACTTTTGTAGTTTTGGGGCTACAAAGGGTGGAAACCCACTGCTTTCTGGGGTGTCCCTAGGTCATCTTTTTTATTTCTCTGATCCTTCTCAGCAATCAAGATCTCAGCTCTATCTTTACAGTGCACAGCTTTCTGGCCAAACTCACAACATTTTAAATCACTCTTCTGGGCTCTTTGTTCTTTATTCACAACATAAATCTGACTAAAAGCCCCCAACAATAGCCATACTACTACCTCAACATTAGACTGCCTTGAAACTTCTTTTGCCAGATTAATCAGTCCATCACCCTTAATCTCAGTCTCAGGCAAAATCTCTGGACATGAGCAAAATGCAAACAAACTTTCTGCCAAGCCATAACACACATCATGTGGTGTCCAACAACCACTGCAGTCCTTCCCAGCAGAAACCTCCCAAACCTGCTCTTTACTGACAGGCTTTCTATCAGCCTTCTGGTCTCCTGAGCACTGACCAGAATCTCCCATACAAAACAGCCTAAGCTGTTCCAACCCCACTCCTTCAGGTAACATCTCCAAACCTTTCCAAACTCTTCCTATAAGCCATTTCCAAAGGCTCTTGATCTATATGGTCAGGTACAATCACAGCAATGACTCCACCCCTCTGCTACCAAATTCTATTTTGGTTACTTTTCTGTCATCGTTGAGACAAAATACCTGATGCCCAAAGTGAAGCAAGGAAAGGTTTATTCCTTACAGTTTGGAGGTTTCAGTACACACTCAGTTAGCTCCAAGGCAGGATGGCATGGTGAGGCAGCCATTCTTGGCCACCACAAATAGCAAGCATGAACAGCACAAAAGAGGAAAGACATGCCTTCTTACCATCCTTAAACTGTATGGTGGTTCCATCCCTGGCTGAGTGTAGCACTCACAGCACCAATCCCAGTACTAGACAACAAACCAATCACTAATGTTAGATTCAGCCATATCCATGATTGCATGAGGCTTTTGGGGGGCGCATCCAAACACAAACCATAACAGGCCTACAGCAATAGGGCCTATACACTAGGGGCTCAAAGCTGTGAAACTGTGACCCAAAATAAACTGGTTTTATAAAGTGATTATCTTAGGTATTTGTTACAGCAACAGAAAAGTAACTGCCTCAAGGACTAAAGGAAGAACTGTAGAAACAAGAGCCTCAAAAGATTGGAATTTAACAGTCAAATATGGCAAATACACTCTCTGTTTCTGCTTTCACTCATGTTTGGCTGCATTTGACAGAATGGCTCTTTCTAAATGGTAGGTAAAAATGCTATCAACTGCTCCACATCCTTCTAAATGAGCAAACTTAGCAATAAAGGAGCCTTTTTCTAGTATTTGGACTATCAGTTCAAGGTAAGGATTTTCACTGACCTGTCATGATCATACTATACACATTGAACCAATCACTGTATTCAGATGAATAAGGCACTGATTGGTCCATACTGAGTTCTGTACCCACCACTGTAGTCTGAGTGAGACAAAGATCCTATAACTTAAGCAAAGTGAATGGAGGGAATCTTGCTGAGAAATCCAAAAGCAAAATCTCAACAAGTCAACATTTATGGTTTTGAAACATTTGTAAGCTTATTTTGTTTTGCTTATTTGCTTTTAATTTAGCTGAAATTAGTTTTTGTTGCTTATACCCAAAATAGTGTAATATTTATATGAATTAAATAGTTTGAGTTGTATAGAAGATGACATAAATTTATCACAATTTTTTCTATTCTACATTTGAAAAACTTACAGCTGAATTGGAAGTCACACTATAAGTGAGCTTACAATATTTGTGAAACATGAATGTAGATTATCAGGTTGTCATCAATTATTCTTTCTTGGAAAAGTAAAGTATGATTACTGCACTCATATATAAAATGAGAAGAGGAAGGTAATAATTAACTACTATGCTTCTCTCCAGTTGTACCCTTTTCTGAGTCTGTAATTCTAAATAAATGGTTCACTAGTTCTAATAAAATGTGATTCTTTATTCTTTCTAGCTACCTTTAATTCTTTTGGTTATTCTAAATTTTCAGTTAGTTTCTCAAAACAGTAGTTTCTCTATCAATAAAAGAGATCTCCAGAAATAAGGAAATAGTTACTTAATTAAAGAACATATACATTATGAGCATAATATATTACAATATATTATGAAGCTATTTCAAAAATGTGGAATGGCTTATACCAAAATATCAAAGTCAAATTCCAAAAGCCATGCACAAAATGCAATTCCACGCATTCAACTCATTTTTTATTTTTCAAATATTAAATACTCAACATGTGATTAGGAATATTCTTAAAAACCATAATGCAATGGTAACTATATACACTTAATAACATTATGAAAATTATACTCAACTAAGGGAGACAAATATGTAAAGACAAGATGATAAATATATTATAAAAGTAATTAAGAAAATATGAAACAAAAGGGAAGCTATTTATTCACCAAATTATTTTAAAATTAGTTCTTAGCCACATACTACTTCAAATACCACTATAGCAGAATATATAGGAACTATGTTATGGTTTGGATTTGGAATTTCCCTCAAAGGCTCAGATGTTGAAGGCTTAGTCTCCAGAGCAGGAATGTTTAGAGCCAGAAATTTTGGAAGGCAACTGGACAATGGAAACTCTAACTTCACCAGGGGATGAATCCATTATTGGATTTATGATTTGATGGTATTATTGTGAAGTGATGGAAACTTAGGGGGAATGGAATAGTTGAAAGGAGTGAGTCAATGGGGACATGTCCTTGAGGACTGTATCTTGTCCCTATCCCTTTTCTTTTTTCTGTTCTCTATTCTTCCATCAAACACGATGGGCACAGTTTTGCTAAGTCATTCCTCCCCACTGCAATATTCTGTCTCACCACAGGCCCCAGAAAAATGGAACCAGTCAATCATGGGCTGCAATGTCTGAAACCATTGGTCAAAATAAATATTTCCTTAAACTTTCTCTCCTTGCACATTTTTTTCACAGTGATGGAAATCTGACTGTCATAGACCACTTTTTACACATATCACTAGCCAGGAATGAGATGGATTCTACATAATGCCACCCAGCCACAAATTCAATCAAGTTGTAGTCCAATGGAAGTTGCTGTGACAGACATTTAGCCTTTTCTACAGTGAATCAAAGCACACTCAGGTATAAAGTACTAAGTAATTGATCTGGCGAATATGTTCCTTTCCATGGCTATCAGAAAGGAAAAGCAGCAACACTCCTGTGAGGTGGACAATGGCACTTATGTTGTGTTTATGTTTATGTTTTATAGTCTTGCTTCAGGATTGTGTTAATTTTTCTCTCACTTGTCATACTATAGTCCAAAGACATCTGGACTAACAGCATACTCTAAAGAACATCATATTACTATATTCTACTGATGATATCATGTTACTTGGACTGATGAGCAAGAAATAGCAAATATATGCCCAGAATATTAAAGATAAACTATTGTCTCAGTCATTTTGTAAGTGGAACAAAATACCTTATGTCCACAATTTAAAGGACAAAAGATTTATTTTGGCTCGCAGTTTTAGAATCTTCAGTCCACGGTGCCCAGCCCTAATGCAGAAACAGTATGATGGGAGGTCCTGGGCAGAGGAAAACTGCTCATAGCATGGCAGCCAGGAATTGGAGACAAGAGGGGCAGGGGGAAGATATACTCTTCCAGTCAGCTTTCAGTGAGCTGCCTCTTCTGATCAGACTCCACCTCCTAACAGCACACTCAATCACTGAACTCACCAGTGGATGAATCCATTGGTGAGTACATTGCTCCCAGCATCAAACCACCCTCTAAAAGACGGGCTCTAGGCACATGAGCATTTGGGAACAGTCTAGATCTGACCTAACAACTGTACAGAGAGTTAGAGTCCTATCTCATCAATGACATTAAGGGTTTTTTTGGTCAGTGAAATTATGATTTTTCCCCAAAACTATAAGACAAATTGTATCATGTTTTTATCATTTTCACAAAGAAGAAAAAACCATCACCATCAAAAAAAACCTCTTTGAAATCTGAAGAAAACATAGACCACACCTTCATATACTAGTGTTACCCTCCAGCAGAAATGGAGGGTTTCCAGGTCTGAGACAAAGCGCAGGAAAGGGCCCGCAGGATCTGCTGCAATTGACTTAATTGTATGATATGATCAGAAAATCTTTTGGGTGCTAAAGTAATTGTAACAGAAGCACAGTAAGTGAAGAGGCTGCTGCTGTCCCCAATAGGTGAATCGCAGTGTTGATACCTGGAATCTATCATAGACTCTACCTTAAGGCAGCCCCACCCAGGGTATCCTTGAAAGACTGAAGTGATGCTAAATCTTCTCTCAGTACACTGAGACCAGTAAACTGGTCATCTACTTTGTTTGAAGAAGAAATGACCCAAAATTAGGAAGTACACAAATTCATAGCAAGGAATAATTAGCTCAGTTGATCTGTCAGAGACATGGTGAAAATACATTGGAAAAACAAGGAAAAGGAGTTTTGAGACACACAAAGGAGCATGAATGGACCCATATGAAAATCCTTATACTTTACATTACATGCTTGTGCCCTCCAAAAATTATGTCCTCACAAAAGGCAATAAACAACCACGTAGACAGCATAAGTTGACCAGTTGTCAAATGCCAGCCTCTGAGACAAAGAGTGCATAAAAAGAGCTCAAAACTTTATGCAAATAAGTGTACAAACACACTTGATGGAGTGGCAAAAAGAGAGTTAAGAATCGACTCCTTAGCATAAGATCAGCACTCTAAGACTTGTCTAAATATTCTCACTGGTCAGTGTCCAACCTGTTCACATCAGAGGCCGAACTGGATCCACAATGAGACATTATTTCCCAATCAGGCACTTTAATAGCAAACTGATCTGATTCCCAAGTGTAAGAAGGCAATGATTCATTCACCAGTGCCTATTTTAGGCATGGATTTGCCTCTTTTGCTCTCAGGGCTTCCTTCAATACTATGATTTTGAACAAAGTTTAAAATCTTTTCTCCATTCACATATGAATCACACACTGTATCCTGCAGACTAATGGGTCAATTCCACAGTAAAGGAAACACAGCAATAGATGCAGCATGATCGCATCCCAGGGGCCAATCACAAGCTGCCAGTCTGATCCTGTGACGGAATACTTTCCTGAAAGTAGAGAAGTAGAATCATCGTCTGAAAAAAGTATGATAGCCAAGGGCCCAGATCTTCATAAGATGAGGACCTGAACTAAATAGTCAGGCACCTAAAACAACAGATGTGTCGGAAATGGTAGGAAGGAGTGACAGGGAGCCTGAAAATCAATTCCGTTACCTTCTTAAAATTCTTCTGGGTAAAGAAGGTCTAACCCACAACTCTAAACCCCAAATGTTTGTCAAGTGGTAGATGCAGATCACACAGAGAAAGTACTGTAATGGATAACTGCAGTGTTGACCAGAGCCCCCACTTCAGAACTGAAGCACTCATTAATAACTTCTCAAAAACATGGCAAAAGACTGCTCACACCCTGGTCTCTGTTTCTGACTTTGCCCTCACTGGAGGTGATTTCCAGTCACTTCACGGATAGTCACGTGCCCATCCCTCAGTCATACTGGTGTCATACCCTGCACTGAATGCCTGGTTGATATCATGTTACAAGGACTCAGTTTCCTTATCCCACTATGATTAACACTGAAGGCTCAAATACAGGATTAAAAACTTCCAGATATTGTTTTCACCCATTGTTTACTATAAAATACAGATAGAGCAACGTAAAAAAGCTCTTCAAATTTAGTGCTACTACACAGTTTATATATTTCAAATTGAAAGGACATATTTCAAAGGTACAATAATCTTAACATATAAGAACATTGTGATTAATTTGGAATTACTAAAAGTTCCAAAGGAGTATATACTGCATTTAAATTTTAAAAATTAATTAAAAATATTACCACATCTGAGTTTAACTCCTTTTATTCACTTAACTACATGTTGAAACACATATAATACTATAAAACATGGCATTTGGTAAGGCTTTTCACAAAAGTAGTCATCTACCTGTGAAAACATTCCATCAGAGAATATGCAATCTTCTGGCTTTATCTGAATGTTGAAACTTGAATTAAACAGCTCCAGGTTTTAAGAGTATGAAAAAACCTTATGTTTTCTTTGTTCTTCTGGTAATCACAATCTTCCCTGAAATCTGAGAGCCTGGAAAATTAACATATTTTCAATTCAAACCTTGAAAACATCCATTTATGTCAGAGTGATAGAAATATATTATAGCAGAAAATTCTCCTCCATTATCAAACATCCTTTGTACAACAAAAGGGAAAAGTTCTGAGAATGTATCAAAAATCCATGCAATTTACAAAAATTACTACTTCTACATTTTATTATTAATCAGATATACTTTAATAAGATCTTACTGGACTGTGGTTATCAAAAGTACTCTTTTTGTAACTTTTTTTCTTCTTCAAGGCTTATAGAATTTTTAGCTGAATTAGAACATCTACAAGGCTTTTAAAACAGGTTTGCTTTCCTTTAGGTAAAAAACATAATTTTAATATGAAATTTTTTGATATCACTGATATCTTTGATACATGACATCATGGCAGAAACTGAAAATGACATTTAAAATTTTTACTTTCCCTCTAGCATTTCATGGGACACAGGAGTCTAGTTAATATTTAATCACCTTCAGTGGAAACATGTTTTTAGGAACTAGAATATCGCTAACTTTGAATACATCTGTCCCTAAATAATGCAGATCAGAGGTCAACATGTTTGTTTCATTTAATAAGTGTGCAAAACAACAGAATCTCCAAAGTCAGGGTAATATTAATGAGAATATAATGGGGTCCATTATTTCAATTCCCCATATCAAAGATTGCTTAAAAGTCAGGCATGGTGGCACACACTTCTAATTCCAGACCTCGGGAGGCTGAGGCAGGAGGATACATAGTGAATTCAAGGTCTGCTTGAATTACAAAGCAAGATCCAGTCTAAAAAATTTTAAAACAAATTTGGCTACAGCTAGGTATTATAAGAAGAAAAGTTGCAACTTCTGACATATTTAAAGACCATTTTGTTTGGAAAGGATATTAATAAATTTAGCCCAATAATTGAGGTGTTGATGCACTCTGAGCAATTGTTGGTAGTGAAAGCTTTATTGCAGCCTGTACTTTCCTGACCTTTACACTCCAATCTCTGTCGGTTCCTGAATGAGATGTCATTTTGATACTTACAGACCCACTGAAATATCACTGGGTCAGTTGTGATCACTGTCTGCAAAGCTGCCCTACTGCCTCTCTCCTTCCTCACCTGTAGGATTCTTTTGACTACTGATCAGATCTCTGCTTTGGTTGGATAAAATAACTGCAGAATGTCTTTCTCTACCACCATTACTACTATTGGTAGACGCCTTACTTGCCTTCCTTATCCTAGGGTTGAACTTATGTTTCAGTCTTTATTGTGACTCAGCTCTAAACTATTCTTTATGATGAGCAGCAGTTAACTAACATGATAAGAACAGACAGTATTATCACCTACACTTTACACGGCTAACCATTGGTCCCTTAACCCGAGGGTGAGGACTCTTTTAACAAACAAGAAGCTTGTATACTGTAGATTTAAATTGCTGCATTTTAGCCACTATCCATGAGAATATGGCTTGAAGCATCTAAAGTCTGACTCCTTCTCACTGATATGGTCTTTCCTGTGGGCAAACTGCTCCAACTTCAGTTTGTAGGCTAGAACCATAAGGTTTATGACAGACTCTAGAGGCATCAAAAGACGTTTTTGATGGCAACAACAAGATTATTTTTGAGTCAAGTGTTTGAATATTTGAAAAGTGATAGCCATCTAAAAGTGTCTCAGATATGCTTTATGACAACCAAGTCCTCAATATAAAATGTCATTTTAGATACTCATTTTAGATATATAAAAGAGCAGATTGTGTGTATTGCTTTTATTCCCAAAGCAAAATTCCCATACGTGCACATGCATATACATATGTGTAAAAGGTAATGGAAAAGAATTTTATCTCTGCATGTGAATAGCTTTTGTTTTCATTTGCTTTGTTTCAAGGTACTAGAGGTGGAACCCAGGGCCCCACCCTTGCTAGGTGAGCACTCTGCCACTGAGCCACACCTCTGGTTTGCTAGCTTTGATTTTTGAAGAGTCTTAAATATTTTTTAAAATTTTTACAAGTTCTAGTCTTCAATTATTATTTGTTTAAAAGAAATCTCTTGTGATTCAGTTGCCATTAATCTTTTATTTCTTTCTTAGAAATCGCTTGTGAGAAGTTTTTTTTTTTTTCCTTTTACCAAATTGTTTTGTTTTTTACTTTTATGGGCATATTTTCAGTTCAAGATGATTATAATGATACCTGGAGGGAATTGGTACATGTACATAACATGTTTCAATTCACTCTTTGCCCTTCCTCCATTCCCTTTTATTTTCCCAGTGTCATATTTATTTATTTATAAGACCATGTAAAGTTAATTGTCATGTATACAAATTGAAACCAGACTAATAGGCTAATGAACATATAAATAAAACCTGTAAGACAATTAAATCTGTAAGATATAAGTCAAGGTACATTTTATTATGCAAATTTTATCCCTGACCTGCAATAATAAGTGTCAAATTGGCTAAATTGTAGATGTCCCACTGAACACACCTACACTTATTATGGACTGTTTGAACACTTCTGGATTTGTGGTTTGGATGTCATTTGAGAAAGTTGTCCCTCATAAGAAAGTGAATCTTTCCCAGTGTATCAAAGATGTAATGCACACACTGAGCCTACTCTTGTTTTATTTCCTTTTAGCTTTAAATTTCATTTTCTATGGCAGCACCTTTAAAGAAAAATAAAATGAGTAGAGAGACCACCATGTCTCATCAATTTCTCCAGAAAAGCAGACATTAAAAATTGTTCCACTGACTTACAGCATGTCTTTATCCCTTTAGTCAGATTTACGGTCTTATACAAGTGTTTCCCAAGCCTATTGTAAAGGCGTGGAGTCATGCTCAGATTGAATGCTGCTCCTGTTGAAGGAATCTTGTTTTCCAGACTTTCCACATTGCTCCTGGGCAGTGTCAGTCAGTGAGCCCTGCCTTCTGTACATCCGTGGGATTAAAATAACAGAGCATAACTCTGACAACATTAACTCATTCTAAAGTTTAGCACAGTTTTTCAACCTCGTAATCATCTTCTGTTCATTTCTTTATTCTTTAAGAGGAAGAATGTTTATTGTACAGAGCATGAGAAACACATATTAATACAAAATCAAAAGTCACTAATAAAACTCTAACCAAAAATAATCGTTGTAGTTTGTAACCTTAGGTTTATTTTTTCAAAGTTGCATTATAGTATCATGTCATCTTGAAATGAAAAGGCAGAAATATGCCTGCTGTTAGTCTCAAACAGGCTTGGGAATGCCTCCTGAGCTTAAGGAGTGGGCTTGCAGGACATTTCTACTAGACTCTCCTCAGGAAGGCGAAATATTTTAAAAGAAGATGAAAATTAAATATTACTCTAAGTCACATCTAAAAAAACCTCTAAGCTTCAGGGTGAAGAAGTGGTTTTAATCCAGAGTTCTTCAAAGGGATTTTCATCTGCCCTCATGGAAGGCCTGAGAGATTGCAGGTACCGTGGACTGAACTCAGGACCTCGCACTTGACAGGCAGGTGCTTATGCCACTGAGCTAAATCCCCAGCCCCTCCTTTCAATATTCTTAAATTCTGCATTTCCATGAAAAAGGGCGTTTCCCAAGTAACCACTGTACTTCAAGAAGGAAGGATCCAAACACAATCTGCTGGTTACAGACCCCGCCATTTGTAGGGGACCCAAACAGGCCATAGCTAATCCATGAATTTATGAATAAAAATTAAATGCTGAACATTGTAAAATACAAATATTTTGGTGTTTGTTAAGAAGCATTGTCACAGTAAAAACAAGAATTGATTAATATAAATTATTTCTATAAAAAAAAACTATGTCACACAATGAGGCAGATGAAATGCTGGAATTAGAAAAGGTAATTTTTCCTTGTCACTGAACATGCAGACCTTTGCCATTATGAATGGCCCAGGGCAACAGCAGTGGCAAGAGGGCCTGGGAAAGACTAAGGTGGCTAGAAAAATTAGGGGGCTCAGCCATAGAGCAATGTCCAGGGCCCAGTGCCTGGAAACACACAGCAGTGGCCATGCAAGTCTCAGAGGTACTGAGGGATAGTACCAATGTGAATTTATGTGTGGAGATACTTATTAGACAGAAGGAATGTGGTGGCTGGTTATATGCATGCTATGACTCACCAAAGACATATAGTCCTACAATACCAGACAGAGCCAGAAGCAAAGAAATATAATTATATCCATAACAGAAATGAAATTTTCCCTAAAGAATCACAACTTTCTGCAAAGATGAAGTATGAATTTAATACACTTATAAATGACCCAAGCAGCTGCTACTATTGAAGGTACAATAGAAAATCCAGAAGTGTTTAGAGATACTAAAACATGGGGAAAAATCAAGATGAAATTTATGAAGATAAACATGAAATTCTACGTTTAGATTCAAGTTGTCAGATGACCAAATACAGATAAAGAAATGTGAGATTACAAGGAAAAGCTGGAGAGAAATTATGTTACAACCAATGCGATTATAACAAAGCATATGCTAATTTATACTGTGTTAATGAAGATGCAAATGTCCAGATGAGAGATGGCAATGTTTTCCCAGTATGGGGCTTGGGTTCTGTCAGCGTATATCTGTCTGCCTTGTGCAACTTCCTCTGACAAATATGGCGTCAAGAAGGGGTGTAGTGAACAAACAGAATGACTGCAAGGTACAGCTAGCAAAAAAGTAAGGATTTGGAAGACGAAACATAAATGAAGTTGTTAAAGGAACAAGAGGTATTTAAGTTAAGAAAGGGTGACATAATGAAGAAATTAATAAGAATAGTTTTCAAATGTTTGAAATGTTATTCTTGGAAAGAATGAATAAACTTAGTTTATGAGACTCCAGACAGTAAACCGAAGGCCTTTTGAAAGGTCTATAGAAAAAATAAAATTGGTCCTCTTACAAAGTAATGAGGTTAAAGTCCTGGAGTTTATAACAAAGGTAAAGGGGTTCTGGGGAAAAGGAATGCCAATGTTTGGCTCAGTCTCTCTCTCTTCCCTCCCTCTGTCTCTCTTCACTCTCTCTCTCTTTCTCCCTCCCTCCTCTATCTGTCTGAGCTCTCTTTTTTCTGTAAAGAAATCTGATAATTTACTATTGCCTCAGTATTCATAGAATGAATCTATTTTATCATTCAGAGGAGCATGTATAGGAGGCAAACCATAGAGAATTTTTTCCCCATTTCCGACAGAGCCTAACTTGCTCACGTGTTATATTTGTAGGTACTCCTTGGAGAACTGAACTCAGGAAAACGTGAGGCAACGTTCAAGAGTATGCACATCTTAGTTTACCCTTTCTTTCACATAGTTGTACTGTGTATGTGGATAAGGAGGCTGATAAAAAGAGAGAGAAAGAGAATGACAAAAACGGAATAAGAAAACAAAGGAAAAAAAGATAAAGGGAAAGATGAGAGAGAGAGATACAAGAACACATGTATACAAGAAAGCAAGAACCTCCATTTAAATCTGCACCTAACTGTTGCTCTCTCCTGGGAGAATAGGACACAGTTTCTTCCTCTAGGATACCGCAGGTTTACATAAGCACCTTCCTAAATATTAAAGAGAAGCAAAGTCCATCAACCAAGTAAATGAAACACTGATGAATTATTCCGCAGACTAGGTGGGAAATTTAAGTACCAAGGACAGGAGCACACTGAGTTAAATGATGTTATAACTGAGACTTCCTTTACGGTACTCTAGGACTTTGAGGGAAAATAGGGAACAAACGGAAACTAATTATAGAATGGAATTTTCTATAAAAAGGATTTGTAAAAATAGAAAAATAATATCTATGTATTTGATGTAGACTTTTATTCTGTAGTTTATTGATAATTATAAATGAATTTAAAGCACATTTTAGTAAATGTATAAAAATATGTCTTTTTTGGCATTTGGCATTTTATACCACTCCTATTATTTGTGAATCCTTGAGGTAGAATGTTGTATGGAAAATTCCTTTATAGATTTAATAATCTGTTATAAAGAAAAATTACTTAAGACTCACAGAAGCCAATTTTCTTAGAATCTATCAAAGGCCATGGCAAAAACCTCCTATAATAGCCACTGATTCCAACCAAAAACAAGGACAGTGCCTTATCTGGCTTACAGCACCAATAAAGTATGATTATTTTTATGATACTCACCAGACTGAGAACAGATAGCACTGGTGGCTCTCTCCTACTCACAGAAGCATGTCTGATAAACATTCCCAGGCCAGAACCTCTTTTCTCATTGCAACGCTTGCTTGGCCTTCCTTCCTTCCTTAAATCTTGCTTCTCTCTTACTCATAAGCCTGTATCTCCTGATAAGCTATAAATACATTGGAGGACAAAGTTTATATGGTATTATAAACTTCGCTAGGAGGTTGAAGAATTCATCTTAATGGCTCCATTCATAGGCTTTTTGATACAGAATTATGTAGAAATTTTTCTTTAAAGTTCATTTCTTTACAGTATCCTCTCAAAATTGCAATTTTTAGATATGAATTAGGGTCTAATACTATTGATACAGGGGAATGAAACTCCTGACCTACTATGTCCGCAAGTTTGTGTTCTCTAAAATTGAAGAATGAATTTAGGAACATTGGAGGTTAAGAGCAGAATATATTTATTGAGAGAAAGAGAGCTTCTT
The DNA here is from genome assembly GCA_004027455.1 of Hydrochoerus hydrochaeris. Lineage (NCBI taxonomy): Eukaryota > Metazoa > Chordata > Mammalia > Rodentia > Hydrochaeridae > Hydrochoerus > Hydrochoerus hydrochaeris. The sequence goes on along the minus strand of PVLA01000581.1, from coordinate 181,723 downwards.
TGGAGAGAGAGAGACAGAAGGGGTCCCGAGTGGCTTGCCAAGGACTATGTCTTTTCCAGGGACTTTTATAGAGTAAAACTATGGATTCAAGCTGGGGGAACACTGGGAGCTCACAAGGCAGGTGGGCATAAGGTGGGACATAATTATAGTTATCCAATAAGATCAATAGTTCAGGTAAAATTAATTACATTAGGGACAAATGGAGAAGCCAGTCATGTAGAAAGCGAGCCTTCGTAGGGAGCAGTGACTCTTTCCTAGGGGGATGGGAACTGTTTAGGTATCAATCCTCAGGATATGGGTGCATTTGTTTGGTCATTTGTCTTGAGGCCTGGCCCACAGCAGAAGGCTCAGTCTCCCTGCAGCTGCCAGGTGTCTGTACTGGCTCCATCAGGACCCAGCCCTATCTCACTGCCTATAAGATTTCTGACTAACTCAGCTGCCTGCAACACTCTGATTTGGTATTCTTTTGTTTAACTTTCTAGGACAGCTGACCTATGGGCCAGCATGGTGATCATTCATTTAGAACATCTACCAAAACCATGAGAAGGCTCTCCAAATATCTTGGAGCCAAGAATTTCCTTTGAATTTCTCTCAAAATCTAAACAAACATGAAATGTTCTACATATAGTCTAGAGGAAAAATCAAAGTCACTTGTGAGACAAGGGAACAAGTTAGTGTTGATGACATGTTTAAGAAAGAAAGAAATGTCACGTGTTAGAGAGTCTACAGGTGCCTAACATGGAAAGGATGTAACAGACATATTGTGACTCTACAGCCCAATCTCTAAAAGAACTCAGTCCAGTTCCTGAATATTTCCAGTCTTCCTCATCCATATATTTTAAAGTATTTCACAAAATATAATGGGCTCTTCTACAAAGCCCACTTATCCACATGAGAAGCTGAGGACACAAGAGATAGTATCTTCTTCAAGGTTATCAGAAGAAATGGCCCTGGAAATTGATAAATTAATACTCTTCAAATGGGTAAAAGTAACATGTGAAAATACACTGTAGACTCTGGGACTTCACAGTGCTTGTTTTTACTTCTCTCTCCTTCCCTTCTTTCCTTTAAGTACAAAAGTAATACATACTTGAAAACTATTCCAACAATAAAGTATTTACCAAACTTAAACTCACCTCCAGAGATAATCATGCAGTATTTATAGTCTGCTTGAAGTCTTCTCTTATTATCCCAGTTCAAGTTGTTCTCACAAAGATCTTAGACTGAATGGCTTGAACAACAGTCGTTCATTTTTCAAATTCTAAAGGCTGAAATCTAAGAACAGGATAATTGCATGATGGAGTTCTGGTGAAGATTCTCTTCCTGACTTGCAAACAGCTGCTGTGGTAGCTAACTGTGGTGTATTATAAATAAGAAATACCTAACTCATGGATCAAGCACAGTCCTGGGTGTGGGGGAAAGACTGACTTACTGAAGAGGGAAGACCAACCCTGGGTATGGGTGACACCAACAAATAGGCTTTTAGCATGGATAGAACAAAAAGGAAAAGAAGGAAGTCTCGCTTCTCTTTCTTCACAAGAGCTCCAAGTGGTTCCTGTCACCATGAGATGTACATCTCCCGGCTTCCAGCACAAACCCTTCAGCTCCCTGTTGTGCACTCATGGGATTATTTTGCAGTGACCACCAGGCCTTCAGCTTTTGACAGAATCTTTCAGATCTCCAGCATGCAGATGGCATTTCTTCACTCTTCCAATCTTACCCTGCAGGCAGCCATTGTAAGTCTACCATATATTTATTTAGAGCATCCACCAAAACCATGAGATTTCTCAGGACCCAGGCTCTCCAAATGCCATGGAACCAAATTTCCTTTGGAATTTCTCTCAAAATCTAAACAAACATGAAATGTTCTACATATAGTCTAGAGAAAAAATCAAGGTGAAACACTTTAGACAAAAGGAAGCAAATATAATATGCTGACTGACTGACACAACTGGCTCCTCACTTTCTTCACATGGCAGGAAAAAATGAGCTCCTATTTTCTCTAATTCTCATAAAAGGACTAATCTCACAATGGAGGCTCCACTCACATGATCCGATCCAGCCCTAATTACCTCCTAAAGGTCCTGTCTCCAAATATCACTAGATACATTACACACAGGAATTGGAGAGATGCACCAGTATTTAGGCAATACATAGCACATATATTCATTTTAATTTAAATATAAAATATATACAGGAATTTTTATCAAAAATAAGAATATTATAAAATAAAGTTATTTAACATAAAATATAGACTATAGACATCTTTCATGTCAGTTATTATAGATTTACTTTTTTAAATAGTTATGTGATTTTCCATGGTATGGCATGTCCCAAATTTATTTACTTATTGATTGATATTTAGGTTGCTTTCAATACTTCAGTTTTATAAATAATCTTGAAATTAACATATATAGCCTCTGTGCACGTGGTAATATTTCTACAGGGTAGAATAGAGACTTAGAGGAAGAATGAGGAAGAGCCGAGCAGTCTCTGGACACAAGCATTGAACATACTAAAGGACACTGTCAAATGATCCTTCAAAGAGATGAACCATTTTAAGGTCACTCTGAAACCATCTATTGACATTCTTTCATTGAGCATCTTTTAGATTTAAAATGGTTATTCCATTTTATTGCATATTATAAATGCTTAATAAATAGTATTTTATGATGGACACTTGATTAAAAATTAGTCTATAATGAATCATTCTAGTCAATAGTTTGATTTGTAACTAACCATAGTGACCTTGTGTTAATGTCTTTTGTTAGTTTTTATTAGGACATTATGTAACATCACACTAGCTATTAAACATGTACAAGAAACTCTTGAAAGTCCCAGAACATTAGGTAGAATAAGAAAGTCCAAAGAAGCCAGAGATAACCATTTAGGCCATCTCACATTTCACTGAATTGGAAGAGGAAAATCAACTCTCAAGGTGAACAATGATGATCTTCTTAGCAAAATGAAATATATATATATATATATATATATATATATATATATATATTTGGGAGCAGATGTTATATCTCCCATTGTATATATATAATGGGAGCAGATGTTATGTTATATATATATGATATAACATCTGCTCCCATTACAACAAAATACTGGCATATAGACCATCTTGAAGTGGTTTAATATTGAGAACAATGAAACAAACATGTAGAAGGAAGCTTTGAGTAACTGTCTCTGTGTACCTATGCCCTCTTTAGCTGTTTGTTAAAAGTCCTTATCTCAGACCTCTGAATCACTGGAGTTGCTTACAGAAATTGCCAAAATAACCTCTGAGAAACAGATGGTCATGAAGCCTTCTGTCCAGATGCCAGAACCCCATATGTTTGCCAATCTGTGTTTCCAGCATGCACCACTATACTTAAAATTATATTTTCCCTTTTGTTGCCATGTTCACTGTACCATAATTAACAAGGTTCTAATATTTTTTCAGAAACCAAGAAACATCACAGTCTCTTTGCTTTTTTTATAGAAAGAGAAGTAAAAATCAAGTGTCAGACACCTTCAAAATTTTAACCTAAACTGCAAATCCACAATTCTATGCCCATGGAAGCCATGGAAGCTGTCCTCATGAAGTCTTTTGGCAGTTTTTTATTTCAACTGCATCATTTTCCTCTCTGGGCTAATCAGGCACCTCAGTACTAGGAGGGCTGCTCCTTGATTTATTTTTATGTCCATCAACAAGAAAAACATAATTGTTTGGAGAAAGAATGAGTCACAAAAATTTCATTTTCCAGAATCAAACAAAGAATGATAAAGAATCAGACCCCTCACTTGAGAAAAATAGTTCGATTTCTTGATCCAACAAAGCCAACAATTACACCTGGAAAAACCCCTGGCACCATCCCAAATGTTGTGCATCCAGATATGAACAATATAAGTACTTTCAGTGTTCAGCACTTAAGGTCATGTGTCCCTAAGAGGACAAAAGTACGGGCCAAGCCCAACTGACCCTCTTTGGGAGATCAAAGATTATGCTGTTCAGAGACCAGTCTTTTGAATGGTCACTTTTTCTATTGATTTGTTTTCTTGCTTTTGACCTACCCTGCCTATCTCCTCTGGGGCCTAGGAATGTTGGATGTGAAAAATATCCAAATTCCCACAACTAGAGTATTCATAAGTCAGCTTGGTATATTTATTTATTATGTCTATTTATTTATTTATTTATTCACTTATTATTTTTAGTACCAGAGGTTGAACTCATAGCCTCTCGCTTACCAGGCAGGTGCTTGAACCACTAAGCTAACTCCCTGGCCCAGCCTGGCATATTTAAATGTTATTCTAATGTAAGACGCTGAAGCTACCAATCATTGTAAAGAAAATTTTGTCATGTTCCTTATCTTATAAGCTCAAGAATTTGAAAACCATATCCATACACAATATTGGAAAGAATATACATTTAACCATTCAACTATTCAACAGAGAAGAAATTTAAGTTATTCTCAATAAATATTTTGAAATTGAAGAATGCTTTGTAGACTCTAAAGAGTTTTGCTGGGTTTCTTGTTTGGCACAGAGAAGTATAATATTTAGAAAAGATTAAATTACACTGAGGTATGTGAATTTCATTCAGACATTTAAAAGGAAGCATTTTGACACTAATTAATAACATTTTGATGATTAAATCTTGGAAATGATAAATGCAAAGTGATATATCTACTTAACAGGTAAGAGGGTTAAAAAACCACTCTCAAATGTTGTTGGTGAGACTAATATAAAAATTTCAAGTTCAGTTAGAGCAATACCTCAATATTCCAAATGAGCATGCACAGATGCTAAACCAGAAATTTTAGATTTGAGCAATCCATCTTATAGAAATTCTCCTAAATTATTGATCAATATATGTATTTTTCAGCTTGGACAAATGTCCATGATATACTTTTAAGTCAAAAAACTGTTCCACATAAAGTCACATGTATGTGTTTTTTGAAAATTTTACATGTATAGCTATTATAATTACATATGGTTCAACCTGCCTATGTTGCCAAGTCTTTCTTGAATGTGTCTCATTCTCCTGGTGAATTTAGTCTCTAATACATTACATATTCACTTACAGTTCTACTGTAGTTTCTAATCAAATAAAGATTAAAATTTTTTTCAATGGACATAAATTGCTGAACATTAACCTGCCATACATCAATTGTCAAGATCATGCTCAAAGACATCAGAGGCAATCAGTTGGAGCTTTCACCGTTTGCCTAGCCTGACTCCAGACAGCCAGTGTGAGTGACACAGCACCAAAATACCTTCCATCTCATGGAGAGCAACACACAGACTCCTAGAGGTGGCTGAGGAATCTCCCCTGCTAAGAAACCTTCCCTTGATGATGCCTCCTGACATTCAAATATCCAGTCAAGTGCAGGCAAGTGGGAACTACAGAAGAAAGAGGGTAAACCGTGTGTGCGTGTATTCCAGCAGATCTCTGCAAGTGCCCGCAGGCAGCTCTAACAGATGCTGGACAGCTATTTGGCAAACATCTACTCCTGTCAGTTCAGTTGCCAGGCAGTGCTTTACAGCCGTTAGAACTGTGCTATTGACTATAAATGTGAAGTGTTGCTTGGATCAAGGAGGACTGGTTTGAAAGTGTGTATAATAGTTTAAAGAAGTGAACCCAAAGTAACTACTCACATTTGTCTGCAGTTTGATATCTTTAAATGCAATCAATCACCTCAATGGTGAAATAGTTCCACAAAAGGGAAAAAAAAATGTTCACAGCATTTTGGATCTTTAATCCTTACAAAATTTTCTTATAAATTCTCCTATAAATTTGATGATGGTTTACCAATGTCAAAATGAGTAAACCAAGGTATAAAATCTTTAGAGATTTTCCTCCAACTTCAAACTCTTTCTAGCATCATTTCCACATTCAAATTTAAAAGTCAAGGAAGTATTTAGGAGTTTAATAGAACAAAATCAAGCCCAGCATAATGCTGTATTTTCACTGATGATAAAGAAAGATATCTAGGTGATAGATATAAAATACTATACATTTATTAAAATATATGCTTTGGACACATATGTTTGTTGTTATGTGTACATAACCCAAACTGGTGTCAAAATAGTTGCAGATGGCACAGCATAGTGATGTTGTAAAAGGTTATGGTCATTTTTTAAGTGATGGTTCCACAAAGAAAAAGATTATTCCTACCCCAAGTAGAAATTAAAATAAGGCAAAGAAATCTTCCTTTCAAACCTCATAGGCATCTTTTAATGGAGTGATTCTCAAAAGATGGTTCCCACACAGCAACATGAACATCACCAGGGAACTTGTTAGGGACTATGAGAATGCACTGTGGCTACATGGATTTAATGAGCCCTCCAGGTGATCTTGATGGCTGCTCAAGTTCAAGAATAACTTCTAATGGGCTACAGTTGGGAGGTTTGAAAAGCTCACCTTGGAATAAATGTTAGCCCTGATCTTCTTCCATAAAACTTTTGCATTTTCTTACTAGGACAACTGTATCTATAAAAGTCCCTGGCCATTGTACATTCTCACATATATTTTTTAAATGGAGAAGTATTGGCATATGAGCCATACTTACAATGATATCACATTTTTCTGACTCATATTTATAAGGCTTATGAAAGGATGACAATTGGATGCATTGGTTTATACTTAACAATCTCAATTTTTAAAATATAGTAATTGGATCTATCAGAGAGTATGTTCCAATAACCATGCCCAAATGAAAATCTGAGCAATATATGTTCTCATTATAAAGGGAATTTGTTCATGATATGTTTGTTTTCTGATTTCAATCTACTTTTCACAGTCTTTCTCTCCTTCATCAGAAGCTGATGACTATATTAATGCCTTCAAGTTATTAACAGGTATTTGTGGAGTGAACATTGAATTTACAATATGGATAAAACTCAGTACCTTCTTATTTCAGGTATATTAGGGGAAAATAGTCTGCTTCCCATCACAGCACAGTGTAAATTTTTAGTCTCTAAACTTTCTAAATCTTAAATTGTTATATAAAAACAGAATAAAGGTAATGCTCATATATCTTCTTCAATTATTTCAAGCACAATTTATTCAATAAGCTGAAAAGTATAAAAATACATATGCATCATGAATACGTGCCACTGAGCCTAACTGAATTTGAAATCACAACCCAAATAAACATTTTCCATTGGCATCACAGTAACCGTAATTATGGAAAAAACTACTTGTATTTTGCTGGCTCCAAATCCTTCAGTAGAAACAATAATAATATTGGAATAACTGAAATGGTTCTGAGGCTCAGATGATGGTATAGAGAAACAAATAAAAACAGTTAACAAGTTGTCTGAATTGCTAGGGTCTCTTGGCACCAGAAGTAATTCTTATGCCTAAGGTACAGCAATAAGATAGTCAAATGTATCTTTATATTTTTTCACTAGCATTTCCTTATGACTATGTCATTTAGTTTTATTAACACTATCTACACACACACACACACACACATATATATATATATATATATATACACATAAATACATGCCATAAGTAGTACAAGCCATAAAATAAATTTTCCATTTAATTCCTACACATAGGCTTTTAAAGATTCACTTAGTCACAATTTTCATATTCCAAGTAAAATAAGTTAGCCTACACTAAAAAATTCCTTACTATCAAATAGCAGTAAATACTGCAATTTAAAATGTCAAGTCAGAAGTGAGGAAAAGATGGTACAAAAAGAATGCTTTAGATGATTGTAGATTACATAGATATACTTGAAATCCTGAAGACCAAAGCGGGGAAAAAAAACAACGATCCACTATCATGTAACTCTATATATCTCAGTTTCCTCGCCTCTGAGTCTGACCAAAGTTGCAGTTGTCAACAGAAGCTCAGGCAGCAGACAGAAATCCGCCTATTCTGAAATCTTGCCAAAAGCAGCAATTGCTGAGCACCAGTGGGTACGGGAGCGCACTGGCATTCCTCCACTGAAGCATTCGGTGTTGTTGAAAGGCAAAACCCTCTGCAATTGTGCGTACTAATCATCTTTACATTTTAATTAGGAATGCTTGAGTTAAGATCACTAGCTGAAACCTTCTAAACAAAAGGTTTACTTCCTGTTCCTCTGCTTTTGGACTACAAGAGACAAGCAATAAGCTGACCTGAAGCAGGTCAGAGAAAATATCAAGAAAACTCATTAGAAACTGGTGATTTCATCCAGGCTGGAAATATCAGATATTTCCAATTTACAATCCCCCAAAATATAAGGTTAACAAAGAGAATAGCCTGCAGAATTTAAAGAAGGTTTCTCTCTTTTCCCTGGCTCTCTCTCAACTCACACGCATGCACACATTTTTATTTGATTGTTCTATAGCTTAATGCTTTTAAAGTATACAAAGCCTTTACAAACAGTAACCCAAAATCACATGTCTATACCAATGTCTAATGTTTTCCTGAACCATTTGAATGTTTTTGTTTGCTTTCTTCATCTGGAAGCATCACATAACATTAAATGCACTCTGAAAGGTTTCTTTTTCATTAATGTAATAATCAGAAAGTTAGATTAGATCTTTTTGAAAAAGTTCCCTTAAAAAACTGAAGTTTACTATGTTCCTTTTGAAAACAGAAAAATGGCAACAAGATTCAGGGAGTTTAAAAGATGATTTAACCAAAATAAAAGGTTCTATGAGATTCTGCTCCCCTACTCTCAGTGCCATCATCACCAGAGAAAGCTTTCACTTTACACCAAATAACAACTCTGCAAACATGGTAACCAGTTCAGGCTCAGTGGCAGGAAGTGACTTGAAGCGTCCCCTCAGATGGAAACACAGAATGAGGACAGGATGGAGATGATCAGCTCCTCCCAGCCTTTTCTCACTGATGTCATTTTAATCTACATGCTGTTTCAACTCCCCTTGCACAAATACATGGAGTGAGGTCCCCTGAAACGAAATTCCCAGATATGTAGCGATCAACCAACAATTCTATGGGTAATATGGAAGTTTCAGAAGAAAAATATAATGAAATAGTTATGTTAAAAAGCATTTCATAAATCTAAAATGTGAAATGATTTCATTTACTGTTACATGTGTGATATTGCTACCTTCCAAAAAGTTATTGTAGGCATTGTTAAGAGTGGGTTCATTAGTTCTTTTTGCCTATTCTTCAGTTCACAGAATGTATTTTGTCTCTGCTCATGATTTTTCCATGAATTGTAATGTATTATAATTGTGAATTTAATACTTTCTATTATAAGTTGTGCTAAATGAATGCTCCTATTTGAAAATTTGGATCAATGGCTCAAAAAGGGTTCAATGAAGCATGAAGGTAACGATGACAATAGTAATAATTTTGAAGACTCAGGAGGTCATACAAATAAAAAGAGACAAGAACTCCGCTATACATACAGAATATAAATTTGTATATAATTTCAATATGTGAATCTGCTGGCGTGATGATTTCACATAAGCAGATGAAAAGGGAAGTATCTGAAAAAGAATGTTTAAAGGAACAGAAAATCTATTGGCTCCCAGCCCAATTCTATTTTTTGTTAAGAAACTGTTTCCAAATAATGACATAAACCCATAGAAGCTTCATTTTTAAAGATAACAAAATAGACTCTAGTGGAAATAACTTGAGCTTACAAAGTAAAATATCTAATCATATTTTTTAAATGAAATTAATTTTGTCACCTGGCCAAAGAGAAGCCATGGCATCATTCGCAGTGACCCTGCCTATGAGCCTAAGCCTTTTATTTCTAATAGTTTAAGTATCCAAGTTTTAAAATGCTTTTCTATTAAGTCCCATGATTTTTTTATTTAGTCCACTGTATGTCATCTACAGATAAAAACAACTGTCACTTTTCAATAATTCTTATGTCTTTTTTAATCAAATTTACTGTTTAGTCTTAGAGTTCTAGCACAGTGTGGGAAGAGTTCATAATTACCAGTAATAATTAGCATCTCTTCATTCCTCACTGAAAATGCCTCAAAACTGCACCATTCTCTGTTATTCTTGCTGCAGATAGCGGACGGAGAGCCACTAGCACATTAAGGAATTACCATTCTGTTCTAAGTGAAGAGTTCTTAACATTATTTTTTATTTGTATTTGTATTAGTTCATGTTTACATTCCTCACGGGGAGTTGGCACATGTATATAACACATCTTAATTGTGTTTTCAACCCCTTCTCTTCTCCTCTCTCTTCACTCCTTAATTGTTATTGGATTTTATTAAATGTTTCAAGTGTATAACTGATAAATAGTGTCCCTACCTTTCTATAGAGAATCTCACTAGAAGACTTCCTGATAATGAAAAATCTGGAATTTCTAAGAAAAACAATAACTTTGAATCACACCTTTAATACTTCACTGAATTTTCCTTGCTGGTAATTTATTTAAAATCTTTCAACTTTGAAGTAATCCTCTCTTATTTGCAGCTTTATTTTCCATGCTTTCAGTTACAGATATTCAGCAGTGGTCCAAAAATATCAAATGTAAATTTTTAGAAATAAACAATTCATACATTTCAACTGCATGCCATTCTGATGGGAACTGAAACCTCACGGTGTCCTTTCCATCCCATCTATGGTACAAACCATCTCTTTGTCCAGTGTATCCATGCCGTATACACTACCTGCCTGTCTCTTCTTTAGTAGTTGTCTCAATTCTCAGATAGATCGCTTCAATTGTGCTGCATCCAAGTGCTTGTGTTCAAAAAACTTTAATATTACTGAATACTGGCCCCTAAACTCAAGAGTGATGGTGCTGGCAATTCAGAGGAGCCAAAAAGAAGCTATAAAGTGCTTTCTTTGAGAGTTACTGACTTCAAAGGAAAAAACATAAACCATAAATTGTGGTTTCTAAGGTGTATGGTAAGAATTTTCTATCTGTGAAATTGTGCAGAAGAAATCTGCTAGTTTTGCTCTCACCTCAAATGTCCAAAGTTACAGCACAGTGAGTGATAAGTGCTGAATGAATAAAGCTGGAAAATGCATTGAATTATAGGGTTCAGTACAATCTATGGTTTCAGGCATCTATTCAAACATATACCTCAGATAAAAGAGGGGCTCTGAAATCAGGATACTATTACATCTATGCTTTTCTGTATTAAATGATACTTTTGGGTATTCCTCTAAAGCTATCCTTAGAAAATTAATTAGATGGTTCTCCACCTTTTTGATCATCTGGAAGAATTTCTAAGTGTAAGAATTAACTATTCTTTTAAATTTGGATGAAACTTAGTGAACATAGGGCATTAGTTCTTTTTTTGAGACAAATTTCTGACTATATTTTCAATTTCTTCTATGGTTGGTGATGGTTTTAAGCTATTTCTTGAGTCATTGCTGCTCATAAATATTTTCTTAGAGAAACAGCTTTTACTCCCTGAAGATTTAATATATGGGTCCAAATCTGTAAACAGTATTTTATTCAGATATGTTTATCTCCAGAGTTCTGGTTAAAACTTTATTTCTTCTTTTCTACTACTATGTTATTCATGCTATTTCCCTTTGATGGAATTTAGCAAATGTTAATCGATTTTGTCATCTATTTCTTTGGTTGATTACTGTATGCATATTTTAGCTGTTGTCTATGTGAATTTCTTCTTCCCACTCTGTTAGCCATTCACTTATTCATCTAATATGTTCCTCATCAGCACTCAGCTCAAATTCCATGTTTGGCGTAGGCTCACTTTCCCTTCTTTCTGTTTGACCATCTGATGAAAACTCTCCAAGGACAGCATTCTTTTTATACTTGCATCATAGCCCTTGTCACGATGTCACTATTTATTCTCCTCTTTGTCTTCCTAAGTAAGCTCTAAAACCTTTGAAGTTAATCATTTGCTACTTGACTGCACAGGCTATAGGAATAAGCTTCAGTAGAAGTTAAGGAAGGAAAAAAGAAAGGAAGAAAAGAAGAGAAAGTTGGAGGGCAGAAAGTAAGGAGGGAGGGAGAAATGGAAGAGCACCAGAGAGAGGTAAAAGACGAAGAAAAAACCATAAGAATCTTAACACCACCGTTTACTAATGAAGAAAAAGTCTGGTTTACCCATATGTATCCTGAAGCTCTGGACTGCTATCTGAGCACGAAAAGTAATTGATGTTTAAAAGAAGTCTTTTAACTAATCAAATGTGGGAAGAATTGTGATTGAAAATGGCATAATGATAAGGATACTTATTTAAAATGGGGCCAATTAAAATGTAATGTAAGCATAAAAATGTATTTCTAGCAACTGTCAATAGCCATGATTATCACTTGAAGAAATATTTTTGCCAATTACAATTACTTAAGAGACACACTTTTTGTTTGCTGTTTCTAGGGTTATAGAAGAGAAAATTTTGTTTTAAACTTATAAATGTAGCACTCAGAGATACATCAACAATTTTTAATGCTATAGGAATAACTTCTAAACTTTTCATTAAATAATTTGTTCACTCTTTCTCACACTGGACTCAGATTTTTGTCTTTATTTTTGGGGGTTACAATAAACTTACAAAATCTTGAAAGTATATCACAAAATCTTTTTTCTGAGCTATATGAGAATAAGTTACAAATATTATGTCCTATCACTCCTAAATCTTAAATTGTGTATATCACCAAATCTTAAATTGTTTTATATGACTACATTATAGCCATCAACATCAGGGAATTAATACTAACACATAAATAATGTATGACACCTACAACTAAGACATTATTAGAACTATGCATTTTTATCTCGTATGTCTAATGTATAGCCATAGTCCTGGTTTCTCAGTTTATCTAGTAATATCTTTAGAAAAATATGATCTGTTGTAGCCAGAATTTGCAAGGGAAAGGATATAATATAGGACACAAAATTTATAGGATTGTTTTTATTATGTTCACCCAAAGAGTGAAATGCAGAAGAGTCTGGGAGATCTGTCCACACACCAGAGACTCAGAGAGTCCAGCTGAGGGCCTGGGTTCCACAGCAATGTCCTGCATGAGCCCAGCTGAAGACCTGGAGTCCATGGTAATGTCCTCTTTGGGTCTAACTCAAGGACTAGAGCCCAAACAATGTTCCACACAAGTCTGTATCAAACATCTGCACTGGGAAGACCCAAAGGTCAGTGGTAGGAGCCAGAAAGTCTGCACTAGCAGGCTGAGGGATCTGCTCTGGAGCCAGGAAATGACACTTAATGTAAAGGACCAGAGTTCTCTGAAAAGAACCACCGCCATCCTCAGCAACAGTGAAGTCCCAGGCTGCTCTGATAATGAGAACAGCAGAGTTCATACCAGGGAAAACAGTGCGACAGATTTCTCACAAGGATTAAACAGCACCACATCTTCCTTTCCAGTCTCTTTTTTATGCTGTTGGCAACAATCATCAGCACCATGCTGATTCAGTACAACTGGGTGTTACAAGTTGACTACCAGTTGTCAATCCAGCACATGATCTAATCCAGAGTCGGAAGTTGTATATACTTGTCATAGATTCCTGATTCCTTAAGTCTTCATCACTTTCTCTACCCTCTTTATGCTTCAACTATATGCTTACTATTTTGCAAAATACCCTTTAATATGGGTTTACCTGATGTTATGCATTTCTGGTATGACAACTGACAATTTCATTTTGTTCCATTGGTGATGATACTCACTTTGATCATTTGATTATCATGGAATCTGCCATTTCTCTCCTGCAGCATTACTTGGTAACTTTTTGTGTGATATACATTGAAACTATTTAAATATCCTATTTTTATTGATCTTTTAGTTTATTCATTTATTTAATAATATCATGGATTGATTATTCTTTCATCAATGAGTTATTTAAATTACTATTAAAAGTTTCAATTTAAAGGTCTATTCAAATTATTAATATATTGCTATGGAAATTTAGCTTGGTTTGGCTTTTTAAAAAGTTTGGGTTCTTTCCACAATAGGATGATTTAGGCTTACCAAACTTTCCCTGCCTGAGTCTTGAAAACATTTCTAAAGGACCTCTTAGACCAGTTTGAAGGGAAAATACAAGATTGTTCATGTCTGTTACACAGACACCTATCTTTTTGTTTTGTTTTGTCTTTTTGAGACAGGGTCTTTATGCAGTTCAGGCTGTCCCTGAGCTCACTTTGTAGCCCAGGCTAGTCTTGAACTCGCAACAATCCTCCTGCCTCAGCCTCCTGAGGGCTGGGATTACAGGCGTGAGCCACCACATCCGGCTCACAGACACCTATCTATCAATGTTTAGTATGTTTACAAACACACAACTATATTTACTTCTAGAGCTATATATCTATATATGTGTGTTTACCTATATATTTAAAAAGTAAAATTCATATGAATGGTGTTTAAGCCAATCCTAGGATTTATTCTAGTTTTCCTCTTCGTGGTACTTATAACCCCTTTTTCAATAGTAAAAAAACAGACTCCCATATCTGTAACATATTTATTTTACTTATTTATTTATTTACTTTTGCATATACCAATACCCCATTTCTGGCACATCCACTCTCCATCCAAATATTAAAAGTCTGCTTGGATGTCTGCTTTGCTTCACTCAAAATCTTACTTTCTATGCTAAACCTGCCTTTCCCCAAAATATCCCTCCATTTACGCCAACTCTGACACACTATAGAAGGCCACCTAAATCCACTGATCTCTTTCTCCCTCTGCTTAGGCCCTGAGTCACCTTGCGAGACATCGTCACATGTAGACTTACTCCTCATCTGCCTGGCATTTGACTACCAACCACACTGGACTCCCAGTGATATGGACACCTACCCTTGTCCTAACCCTACTCAGATTATTTTGAAAGAAGAGGGAAGCAGAAAGGAAAAAAAATCCTGTTTTGGAAGGCATTCCATATGACACTGAGCATTCATAAACATCATTTAAAAAGTAAAAAACATTTTTTTCGAGTATCAGTAATTATATGCCCATGTCAAACAAGGAGCACATATTTGTTGAATACCTGCTCTGTATTCAGCTGAGGTGATTTGAGAAAAGTTCCTGTCATGTAGCTACTTAAAAGCAGATTTGAACAGTGAAAGTTCACTATATTTTCTGTAACAACAGAAGCAAAAAAGGGAAAATATGTAACTATTAGATTTTTCAAGTGGTCATAATACATAGTTAGAACAAACTTTATATGCTTGGATCTAAGCCTTTGCTTTCAGCTCCCCTGGAGCTCACTCAGAACCAAGCCTTTATTAATGATTCACAATGGATGGTGCTAAGTTTCACTCTATACAATTACCGTAGCACACACTATCATTACTCTAATATCACTGTCATCAGAACTGAATCATAACAAAGAAAGTCATAGCATAATGTAAAAATCACTTAAAAGAAGCAAGAAATGCATTGCAGAATAAACTTGAAAAAGTACTTGCTGTAGGTTGATCCTGACACAGAGATGTAATTTATGTTTTAAATGTAATTGTCATTAATGTATGCATTTTATTTTAAAACTGTAAAGCAGCTAGGGATATAGTTCAATGGTAGAGCACTTACCTACATTGTGCAAGGGCCTGTGTTCAATCACCAGCAAAATGGGAAGGAAGGAAGCAAGCAAACGAAAGAAAAAGAAAAGAGAGTAAAGCACAAAAAGTATGTCTCTGTCAGAGCTGGGAGCATGGATGGTATGACTGTGAAATCATACAGTATGCTATAGAAATATTTAAAATAGACAAGGTCCCCTGGGGAGACAAAAGAGCAATGAGAAAATGGTAGCACGGGAAGACAAAAGTCCTGGTGAGAAGCCCTTTAAGAATGGAGAGAAAAAGTAGCTGTTGCCAATCAGTACTGTCACAACTGTCATCACTGTTTGTGATTCAAAGGGAACTGATATCATCTGTGTCTTATTTTAGATAGATTAAAAAAAATGATCAGTGGGTGAGTATAATGTCATCGCTGAAGGGTAAATACTGACTAATGTCCACAACAAGAAAAGCCAGCTATTATTAAAATGATTAATTATTCTCCTTAGATACAATTTTTGTTAAGATAAATGTGCAGCAATGATTATAGAAACAATTACTCATCCTTTGATTTCCACAAGGATATGGGAACTTCACTCTCCTACCTTCTACAAAAAAGGCTGAGACTTACTATTTTCATATATTATCACTTAGGATCAAAGTACAGCTTCCATCAAGGTGAGAAATATTTCCTTCCATATCACAAGAGGAAATAGCCAATTACTGAATGCTCTGGTGGTCTTCAATAGTGGACAGCAGCTCCCACAAGGTTTTTCTTCACTTACCACAGCATAGACTTATATTCACTAAATGAGACGCATGAAATCTGCTATCCAAGCCCCCTCTTTCCTCTGAAGCCCTCTCCAACAGTCAACTTCTAGGACCCTTCACATTTTTTTCACTCTGAGTTCATTAAGGCAGATACTGAACCAAGCTGGATTCATTGGATCCTCCCTACTGAGAAGTTTAGGTTAGGTAGCTGAGTTTCTAGTCACTTACTTAGTGACAACAGATTTTTGTCCTGTGATGACTGGGTTGTAATGCCTCATGTTGAAATATGTGGTCCTTGCATGAGGAAGCAGAGAAAAGCGGTCTGAAAAGAGATTATAACATGAAACAACAGATTGAATAAAATTGGCTAGAGAGAAAAAGACTCAGGCTCTTAACTAACAGGAAATGGATCTGGGATCCACTCTCTTGTGTTCTAGTTGATGAGATTCCACTCATTTCTAATAAACACCTTCCACCTTTATCTTGTCTTTTAAGATGGTATAGAGTTGAGGAAACCTTTGTTCTGTTAGTAGTGTACCTGTCATTTGTTTGAAAGTTACACCTTGTCATGGTTTATGTCAATGGCCCCCAGGCCTCATGCATTTGCATTATGCATTTGTGATTGGTTCATTGTCTAGCACTTGAATTGGGGGTATGAGTGCTACACCGGCCTAGGGGTGGAGCCAGGATGTGATGTAATGGCAGGAAGAAGGCATGTCTCTCTCTCTTGCCATTTTCACCTTGCTGTTTGCAGCCCGGCTGCCATGCCACCCTGCCTTGGAGCCAACTGAGTATGGACTGAAACCTCCAAAAACTGTAAGAAATAAATCTTTTTTTCCCCAACTTTGGACATCAGCTATTTTGTCTAAGCAATGAGTAAAAAGTAACTAAGACACACCTCTTATTCCATAACACTTTGTTCTTACTGGTGACAGTATTTATACAGAAATACCACTGAAGCTTTTTATATGCCTGAAAGCAGCTACAAATGGGTCCTCAATTGGGAAGCTCTCCTTCGGAATATCTTCACTTGAAATACTGAGGAGACATCTCGATTGTTTTCTATACAGGTTCTAGAAATCAAACTGATCCTGTTAGTGCTTATAAAGTATGTTAATCAATCCATTTGGTTCCCCCAAGTAATTGCCTTAATAACTTTTGGCTAATTATATCAGAGACATTGTACACACAGTTTTCAATGTTTCCTTACAGTGAATATACAAGAAATTACTTTAAGTAAGCCACGCTTTGAAACTTATTTTATCCTGCTCACTTTTATTATTTGGCTTTCATTGTTTCATTTTAGTTTTCATATTTATTTTCATTCTTCATTTTAATGTACTTTGAACTACCACATGTAGTTTTTATAGTGAACATTCTCAAATTTCACTTGAATAAAATAATAAAAACATAACAAAGTCAGCAGTGAGAGTAGAAAAATTATTTTTAGGGTCACCTACTTTCCCAATAAATCAACCAAAAATATTTAAATACCATTAGATGAAACATCACTAAGACCAAAAGCTATTAGCCTAACCACAGCATGTTCTCCACGTACTGGGGTCGCTTCAAGGATATTTTGTCAAGATTACCAAGCATTTACTGTAAAAACAGCAACAAAGAAAAAATGCTTCCTCTATTTGAGAAATTCAGAATCATTAGGAAAAACAGACACAAAATCAACTAGCAAGAATATAAGAAAGAATAAAATAAGATCTAGGGACACAGGTATATTTACATGGCAGAGAGACAAGTGGGGAGGTTGTATTTGAATTTGGCTGTGAAGAATGCATAGATTGAGAAAAAAAATGAAAGAATAGCAGAACACCCCAGGGACAATCTAAACACGGGAGCAGATACCTAAACATTCATCTTTTGTTTGAGAAATAATGAAAGAGCAATCAGAAAAATCTTGATTGTTACAATTTGTTGCAGGTTTGACCTATTTGAAAAGCCATGTTGTGAGCCAGACTTAAGGCATATCATATAATACACACTTTTCTTAGGCTGTTTCTTTTTTTTTTTAACATTTCAAATGCTACTCAGATAAAAATAATCTAAAGAAAAGATATAAAATGAGAAAATTCAAATAGGAATCTATAGGAAAAACAAGTAGGGAAAATATACTACAGTCTTAAAAACTAACACCCATTGGTGTTATTATTGTTTGAAATCTAACATGGGTTCAGCCAGTAGGTAAATAGCTTCCTGTTCCACTAATGAGCTGATCAACTGAGACTTATTTTATAAAATAATCTTCTGTATCCCAGTAAGTCTGTGCTTGAGAAAAGATGTCTCTAAGGTAACTTACCTTATCTGTATACCACAGGAGCAATGTATGTTTAGGCTGGCATCATTCTGACCTTTCTGGAATTGTAGATGCTCTGAGAACAGGAATAAGCAGAGCACTACTTTAATGTGACAGATCAAGAGCATGTACAATTCTTAACAGTTATAAGCAAGGTTGGTGTTAATACATTCTTACCTTCACCAGTATTGATACAAACGTAAAGTGTTGGCACTTGAAATTATAAAATCATCCATTAATCTTCTATTTTAAATTCTTAGTTTCTTATAAACTAGATACTAAAACATTTTGTATCATGCATAAAACCAAACTAACATGACCCAGTATGAAATAAATTAACCCAAAAATAGTTCATAACTTTTGTTTCAAGAACTGCTTTTTTCTTTTTCCGGGAGGATTTATATTTAGCAAACTACATTTCTTCTTGCCAGGATATGTGTGACAATATGCTACAAGAAGAAACATAACTAAAACTGTCAAAACTAAGCTACCAACAATACATTTGTATGACAGGGCAAATGTAGGTTGACACGCTGTGATAACAAAAGCAACCCACTCAAAGGGCCACAGAGCAACCACACTAATACGACAGGTGTAGTATCTTGCAGTAGCATATGCAATTCTTGAATGTCAAAAGGAACCTATCATATTTAGGAGATGACTAGATGATGCACTTATATTAAATTTTTTCACTTGTATTCATGTAAAGCATAATTTAATTTTAAAGTAAGAAGCACTGGTATAGGGAGAAGTAAAGAAAGTAAACTTTACATCAAGCTACTGGAGAGACAGATGAGCTCAGTGCAAAGAATTTGTTTTCCAATCATTGACCAAAGTCATCTTTTGGCTTTCTTCTCCCACTGCAGTCACAGAAAACAATCACATCTGCAAGGAAACCAGTTCATGTGCAAATAACATCTTCATCCAGGAGTTCCATGGTTGGTTCTCTTTAGGTTCTTATCACCTATTTCATGTTGGAAACTATGGTGAAACAACAAACATACTCTTATCAACTGGAATTCAGTATTACTTTCCTCCCTTTTTAGCACCTGCACTTGTATAGCTGGCTTTGATCTTTTCTCTTCATGGAAAAAAATTTCTTAAGCAGAAAAACTCAGGGAAATTGATTACTAAAGTGTTTGAAGGTAGATATGAAGAAATGCAGGTTTTTACAGGTAACTGGTGTGGTAACCCACTTATGATGTGTCCTCACAAAAAAGAAACTCTTCTCCAGCCAAGCACTGATTGGAACAAGATGAAAACGTCCTCTCACAACAAAGTCCTCTGAGACCCACTGTTCTCCTGCCAGCTGGACTGCTCCCTACTCCCAGTGAGAGAACAACAACTAGAGACCATTGACTTTCTAGAATCTTGTCCAATGCTTGACTAAAATGGATCAGGGAAGAAAGTGCTCTGGCCATTGTCAAATCTTTGATCAGTGTCAGTAAGTTGCATGGGAATCTCCTACCCACCATCCTTCACCTGAAGACTTTCAAATACAAATTTTATTTACAGACCTAGAGCTTCTCTAATTTTGTCACTGGGTGCACCAGATGCTCCTTAAATCATCTTATCTTTGAGCTCTTCCACAGACAGTGAAGGAGTTAACCAGCAAGTGGCATAAATACGTAATTGCTTCATCAGTTACTTGGTAGGCTTCCATTCATTCAGTTGCTGTAAACAGCTTTATACACATATTAAACAATGAAGTCTCTAAATTGCAAGAAAAATCTTCTTCTGTAATAGAGGGCCACTGGAGCTATGTAAACGTGCCTCTTACTGGAAACTATTGATTTAATATTATACATAAAATTAAGGTTACTGACTGAAGAAGTAAGATTGTGTTTAAGGATCTTCATTCTACTCCAACAACGGAGTGCAGGTTTAAATGGAAATATCTCAATGAAGCAGAATGAACAAAAGTAGGAAAAAATGTTATCTGAAAACAAAGGCGGAAAAAAAAACACCAAAGCCTAGTAACTAAAATTGTAAGATCCAGAAACAATTTCTGGGTTCACATTTGACTTAGTTATTTCTGCTTTAGGAATTAGCAAGATAGTTAACTTCTCTGTTCTTGACTTTACTCAGCTATGAAGTAAGGATAATAATAGATCATTGAAAACATGACTCACTGGGTTGTTCTGAATGAGTTTTATTAAGTTAATACCTATGAAGCACAAAGAAACATTTGGCACAGAGTACGCCTTTTGTAATCACTAGCTGTTAGTAAAGATTAGGAAAGCACAATGGTTAGAAGTATCTGAGCTAGAGCAAAAGATCTCACACATCAAAATAGACCTTGATGGGAATCATTCATAGATTATGACAGATAATAGTTTTTATAATACTGTTCTTGAGTTCCTCTGTAGAGGAATACAGAAAAGAAAAATGTATCCAACCTATATACTATAATATATATTCTGGTAATTTATTTTTTTCATATAGCATTTAGTGAATATTTTCCTGTATAACTAAACTTATAATTCTACAAGTAATAAAATGTCTTTTATTTACTAAATATTTTATCATCCTACATTTAAGTGTTTTATTTTCTATTTTTGCCATTGAGGGTTGTAGTAAGAAGAAAATGTATTTTACTTAAAACAAACAAAATTATCTGTAGTCACCTTTCCATACACTGGTGAAGATGGTTTTCTTGTTTAGGAAAATATCTGGAAAATCCACGTAAGAAGTAATCATCGGTACATAGTTTGAAAAAGAAAGTACAAAGAGAAAGGTTAGCTGCCTTGCACACTGAATTTGAAGGAGTTTTGCTTTTCCCTGGGTTGCCCTGAGTACAGTAGGTAGGTAACGGGAATGAAGGAAGAGAGAAGAGGCCTCATGGTTACAATGGCACGACACGTGGGTGTTGTGAAGGACACACCAGTAAGAAGTTCTTCAAGGTGAGAATGCTAAGTAATCTTGTTGCCATGTCGAATTTTGACATCGACTTTAAAGCCATTTCTAATAGGATATTAAATTTTCCATTGATGTTTCTTAAACTTAAGTTATTCTCAATAATCTGAGAATTAGTATAATTCTATGACAATTTAAGAAAATGGGGGAAAATACATGTCTATTATGGAGAAAACCAGGTCTCCAGGAATGATCACCAGACTGGAAAGCAAAGGACAATCTTGGTAAAGAGATTATCCTGAGGCAGCAAGATATAACAATACTACTGAGGAGATGATGCAGGTTTTCTAGCAGACTATTTTTGCCTCAGTTTTCATCTCTAAAATAAAAGTAATGATGTCGCTATTTCATGTAGTCACAAGAGAGAGTGAATGTGTGAATCACATAAAGTTTAACTGTTTAGAAGACAGGGAGCAATAGTCTAGGCTGAATAAATGTTAACTATTTAATTCTACTCCATTAAATCTTCTTTTGCATATCTGTGACTGAGCATAGTCTTGTACAAAGGTACAAAAGAATTTCAAATCAAAATAAAATCAGATTTGTGTTTGTTCTGTGAAAAAAAAAAACAACATGATTTAAGAATTCAAACTGATACATAAGAAATAAGGCAACTAAAATAAAAACAGTATGGAATCTTGAAATTCCTGTCACTAGAGAAATATGAATGCAAGATAAAAATTGTGAAAGTAGAAAAAAACAAACTCATATCAAGGACGATACATTCTACATATTTTATATCTGTTTCCTTTGGTCACAAAATAATTTTGCAGACAAAGAAATATGAAAAGGAGACTAATAACAATTACTAGATCAAGAATTCATTTTAATTATTTATTAAAGTACCATTTTTATGAATTAATGTTGAGGACAAAGTTAAATTACTTCAATATACTCTATTTTGTAAGTCACAGAAGTGATGCAGGATTTAAATGATGACTTACTTGAAAGAAAATATATGCTTTTAATTAATCAGGAAATCTGGTTATACAGAATAAATCATCACCTAAAATATCAACTAATTTAAATTATGATTTACTTGTCTTCTGATATTTCTATTTCTCGTGCTACTTAACATGAAACAATAATGAAAATATATTTCAGCAGTTTAACTATCTCAACTACAAATATTCATTTACACATTTATGAACCCTTACTTTGTACCACTGTGTGTCAGGGATTTGGCACTGTATAGAAATACATGATGGTTTTAGAGTAATATTTAGCTGAATGTAAGATTATGTACAAGTCCTTCAGAAAATGGAAAAAATAAGTGAGTCCAAGGTTAGGAGGAGTATCTTGAGAGGTTTAATGGTAATGTATCTCTTACTGTGATCATTTTTAAAATTTAAACATTCACTATGTATTTTAATCACACCTCATATGAATCCTGCCAGTCTGTAGTCATGTCAGTGTGTCCCTTTGGACATCAGTCTTCATTAAGGAGAGCTTAAGGAGGTTCTCAAACCTCACAAAGAATATATTGAAGCAGAGATGGTTTTTTAAATTTTATTTTTAATTTTATTTTTAAACTAAAAAAAAAAGAAACAAAAGAGACAAATAAATAATACCAAAAAAACAAAACAATAACAATATAGGCTTTCAAAACAAGGTGGTAGGAATTTAACAAATTGTAACTTTTCAATTATCTTCGAAAGAGCTACTCAAATTACCAGACATAGTCATGCAAAATTGATCTAATCTTATGACTGTTAACTGTTTTGTTCCAAGAACTAACAGAATTAGTAGTACAATCATCTTAGCTATCTTAAGTGTGTATATACAAATTTATATCTTTTTTTCTTCTCCTTTCCTTCTTTTCTCCTTTTCCCTGAGTTATTTTCACCTTTGAGAAGTTTCTTACTCTTTCACAATTTTATTGAAAATTTTGTATCTTGTTCACACTTTCAGTTTCTTATACTAGGGAGACAATATGGTATTTACACATGCAAGTTTGATTTATTTCACTTATGAGTATGGTCTCAAGCCACAATCCATTTATCTATGAAAGCCTCAGTGTGATCATTCTTTATAGTTGAGTAGTACTCCATTGTATAAAAATACCACATCTTCTTTATTCATTCTTCAGTTGATGGACATTTGGGTTGTTTCCAAGATTTGGCTATTAAAAATTTGTGCTGTGAAGGTTTGCAGGAGATTGCAAGATAGCCGGCTGAGTGGTGGCATGATAAGAGAGCCTCTCTGAAAAAAAAAAAAAAAAAAAAACTCAGACAATGGAATCTGACAACATGGAGAAAGCCAGACGAAAGGAGAAGAATTCTCACGACCCAGGAAGAAACTGAGGAAAAAGAAAAGAAAAAAGAAGAAGTGTGGACAGAGGGCTGGAGCTGGGCAAGCCCTGATCACTGTACCAGCACACCTTAAAGTCAGGTGACTCATGATGGAGCTGAGACTTGGCCTTGCTGAGAGCGGGGGTTGGTGAGCTCCAGACCCTCGGCTGGGGGAGGCGCTGTGACAGGGAGTGGAAACAGCCAATCAAGTTGCGTGAACTTTGGTAAGTGATGGGAGCTGGATTCCCCAGATAGGGAGGACCAGCTAGACGACATTTTGGAGTTGGGCAGGGCCGGCTTGAATCAAAACCCGAGGTGGCGTTCATCGATGACTCCTAGTCCAAAGCAGATTGGTGGGATATGCTCAGGCAGTGCCATACCCCTGGTTGAAACCCAATAGCCAGGGACAAGGCTTTTCTGGGCCAGTGGCATCCCCAGGGAACACACAAACTTGCTGAAGCATAAACTGGTTGACTGACATAGGGGGAGGGGCTGGCTCTCAACGTGCACCTCACAGATCCGCAGCGGACTAGGGAGCGGCACTTCCCTAGCCAGTGCGCTGCAGAAAAACTGTAAGCAATACGAAAGGCCCAGAGACCTCCACCACCCACCAGTCTGAAGGGGGCCAGAAACATGACAAGACAGAGAAACAGCAAAAGGTCTCTAACTGTGGAACCAAGGAAAGTGAGTCCAGCAGAGGTAAATGCAGAGGAGGTTGAGAGCAGCAAACCTATAATGTCAGAGACAGCCTCATCAGAAATAAATACATCCGTGACCTCATCGACAAATTTAAATGTGAAATTCTAATTCAGATGAAGCAAGATATAAAAAGATTAATAAAAAAAGTCCTGGGTAATCCTCAAGTAGACACAAATGAGAGAAAAGAGGGACCCAGAGAAAGGAGAGAAGCCTTTGATGAAGAATATAAACAAAACCTAGAATATATGAAACAGACCCAAAGAGAGTATCAGGAAGTTAAAAACTCCATTGAAACCTAGCAAAACCTTTTAACAGAAACTAAAGACAAGCTTTCAAAAGTTGAAGATAGATTTGCAACATATGATCATGAAAGGAAGGATCTCTTAAAAATAACAAGGAACCAGGAAGCAATGATACCAAGGCTAGAAGATGACAAAAGGATTTATAACCTAAGAATAAAAATTGTAAATGAAGATGCAGCAACAAATACAAGTGAAATAAAAAGTCTATTCACAGAAATAATTAAGGAAAACTTCCCAAACATAGGTAACAGAAATAAAGTTCAGATAAATGAGGCATACAGGACTCCAGCCAGCTACAACCAAAACAGATCTACACCCAGACATATAATAATCAGGATCCCAGAAATCCATCACAAGAACAGAATATTAAAAGTGGTCAGAGAAAAGGAACAGATTACTTATAAAGGAAAACTCATCAAAATCACAGCAGACTTCTCAATGCAAACCATCAAATCAAGAAGAGCTTGGAGCAAAATATTCCAGGCCCTGAAAGAAAATAACCTCCAACCCAGAATGATGTACCCTGCAAAACTCTCTCTCAAAATTAATGGAGAGACAAGATATTTCCACCACAAAGAGGAACTGGGGGAGTTTGTGACCACCAATCCAACCCTGCAAAGAATACTGAAGGACATTCTAGAGAGAGAGAAGAAAATCACCAGGATTCCAGGAACAATGGCAGAAAGGCCTCAAAGAAAGGGGCAGACAGTGGAATGAAGGAAAAAGTAAACAAACAACAATGGCAGAAAAATAGCATAGCAGAGATAAGACAGAGACGATTGGTTATATTGCTGTTTTATCTTGACTGATTTTATTTGAATCTGGTATGCTTGAGAGTGTCGAGGTCTTAGAGCAGGGGCAACTACACTGAAGATGACAGGATTCAATAGGATACCCATTCTGGTTTGATTGTTAACTGCCTTTGAAGTCCTATAATGTCTCCAATGTTTAGATTTTATTAATAGTGTAATGCAGTGCTAGGTTTAACTATACTATGTTTGACAACATAGACAATTTTATTGAAAATAACAAGAGACATCATAGTAACTACCGTAGATCACCTAGTATTATGGTTTTATATGTCCTTTTCATTTCATGTTTCTCTAGGAATTTGTATTGTTGACTTGTTTTGATTTGTTTCTCCCTCTAATACAGAAAGGCTAGGTATATGTGTAGAGACTTATACATGTGTAGAACTTCTAAGTAGTTTACAAGAATGGATTATAGTTATTGTAAAGAAAAAAAGAGAGGAGGAGAACGTGTTCTGGAGGATATAACTGCATGTATGTTTGAGTGTGTGGGATTAATAACCATGTTGCCAAAGTTTTAGTTGGATGGATGAACAGGACTGATTGCAGTCTCACTGTTTGGATGTCTACTTTGTAGGCTTTGCTTTTGTAACTTGAACAACTACTTCAAAGAGGAATATATGTAATTATCAACTAGTGATTTCTTACTGGTTACTAATTTTGTTTTTTGTTTTGTTTTGTTTTTGAAATTTTGTATTATTTCTACCCTCTTTCTGTTTCAAATTTTTTTTCTTTAAATAAATAAAAAAAAATTTGTGCTGCTATAGCCATGGGTGCACATATATCACTGTGGTATGATGTTTTCAATTCTTCTGGGAATATGCCCAGAAGCAAGATAGCTGGGTCAAATGAGACCTCCAATCTCAGGTTTTATGGAACCTCCATACTAATTTTCACAGTAGTTGCACCAATCCACAGGCCCACCAATAGTGCAGAAGAGTTCCTTTTTCCCCACAGCCTCTCCTGCATTTGTTATTGGTTGTTTTCCTGATCCTGGCCATTCTTTGTTGAGCGAGATGGAATCTCAGTGTTGTTCTAATTTGCATTTCTCTAATGACTAATGATGATGAACATTTTTTATATATTTATTTGCCATTTGTATTCCTTCAGCTGAGAAGTGAGTATTCATCTCAGATGCTCATTTTTGGATTGGGTCTTTGAATTTTGGAGGCCTAATTTTTTAAAATCCTTTATATGTTCTAGAATGAAGTCCCTTGTCTGAGGGACAACTGACTAAGAATTTTTCCCAATTCATCGGTTTTCTTTTTACTCTGCCAGAGATTTCTTTTGACATGCAATCAACTTTTTAATAAAACAACACCCCAGTTGTTGAGTCTGGGAAATATTTCCCATGCAGTTTGATTTTTTGTTCATGAATTCTTTGCCTACCTCTATGTCTTTAAGGTTTCTACCTACTTTGGCTTCCATTAGATTTAGTGTTTCTGTTTTAATATTTAGATCTTTGATCCATTTTGACTTTAGTTTAGCACATTGTGATAGGCATGGATCTAGTTTTAATTTGGCATATGGAAAGCCAGTTTTTCCAGCACCAATTATTAAAGATGCACTCTTTCTTCCAGTAAACATGTTCGGCCCCTTTGTCAAAGATAAGGTGGCTGAGTGTGTTTGTAGTTGTGGTTGTATCTTCTAATCTATTCCATTGATCTTCAGGTCTGTTTTTATTCCAGTACCATGCTGATTTTATCACAGTAGCTTTGTAGTATAACTTCAAGTCAGGGATTGTGATGCTTCCTGCATTGCCTTTGCTGCCCAGAATTGCTTTTGCTATTCTAGGTCTCTTCTGGTTCCAGATAAATTTTAGAAATGACTTCTCCAGATCTGTAAGGTATGTGAATGATATTTCGATTGGAGGTGTATTAACTCTGTACAAAAATTTTGGGAGAATGGCCATTTTCACACTGCTTGTTCTTTGTATCTATGAACAAGAAATGTCTTTCCATTTTCTGAAATCCTTGAAGAAGAAGTTTTAATGAGAAAATTCACAAGCTAAAATTGGGGTTATAAGAAAAGGGAAGGAACAGGACCTCTTTCTTTTTATCATTCTGCAGGGCAGTGTACCCAGCCCAAGTGAATCAGAGGTTAAGTTTTTTATGGAAAGACCTATGCCTCTGTTGGCTAACATTCTTTTAAAGAAAACATGAAAATAACAATTGCCAACCAATCTCTCTCTCTCTCTCTCTCTTTCTCTCTCTCTCTCTCTCTCCCCCATTCTCCCCCATGGGAGTGTGTGTGTGTTTGTGTGTGTGTAATGGAGAGTAGGGGAAGAAAGAATGAGTTTGTTAAAAGTGAAGATTTTTGTGATAAACAGAATGCTGGGGAACAAAGCAGACAGGTTAGTTTCTATAGTAACCTTAGAAAGGCAACTGTCCAACCCTTGGAACTCATGGGGAATTTATATCAAACATAGTCCTCTACTGCCAGAGGAAGGAAGTCTCAGTCTGTATAGTCTGTAGGATGCCGAGCTGGGATGCAGGTACCTCTATGGGAAGAGGAAGTCATCTTCACGCCTGTCTGACTCCTTTTCCAAACTAAATATTAAAGATATCCCAAGGTAATTTTCAGACAATTTGAGCCCCTCACTCTGCTATGCCAGATTGTCCTAGATATCAAGAATATCAGAATAAATAAATTAGAGGAAAGTCCCTGCTTAGTCTAGTGGGACATGCAGGCTAGAGCAATGAAAGCTATTGTACTGAGTACTATCAAGTCTTGTACCTCAACAGTATTGTTCACAATGTGGAAGGGATAATTTTCCATATATTTTAATATGTAATGAAAAAATATATAACCACCATACCAAATATTTAAAATATTGTTTGATATAAGGCTAAAGAGCATAAATTTTCAAAATAATGGATAATAAGGTTACTTGTTAAAACACTGTTAAATAATAATACAGATAAACACAGACATAACATTAGAGATCCCTCATGCAGTATGTGAATAATTATAGTTCAGAAAACACCATTTGCTGTTTCTGAAGCTTCACAAAACTCTGTGACATTACCATAAATGCACTGTACTGTCAGGAATGGGGCTCAAGGCTAGAATACCACGCAGTCCCAGGACCTGAGGTATAGACCACCTAGGTCAGTAGCCTCTATTCTGTCTACCTTACTTCAGTCCCACAATGCCAGCATGAAAACCAGTGACCACCAATGCTTCAAATCCACTTCAGGGTTTCCCAAGTCCTAACCTAGCACAGTCTACTCTATCCCACAGAGCAATCTGGAGCCATCATGCTATAGATCATGGAAAAAGATGAAAACACAAACACAACTCTTTCTCCCTCCCCCCCCCCCAGGTATCAATAGCTCAATTTCAGGACTCTTTACTCTGCCTGTGCCTTTGCAATCCAGTAACATGAAGGCATCTACCTCAGAATTCCCAGAAAATATTTCTGATAATAAGTTGCCCTACAGAGAGATTTTTCACCAAAGGAAAAAAAAATCACAGAGAAGTGTCACTAAACATGGAGTGAGAAAAAAACTGCTGAGCTGGCTTTTACCATGGAGGCCGTTAACCAAGTTGGATTAGTAAGCCCTTCCAAAGCCACATCTGCCCTGTGAAAGCCTTAAAGGCCATATGCCAAAGTGAAAATTAAATAAAGCAACAAAAAGACTGTGCCCAAATGAATTTGGTTTTATTTCTACTACAGAGTGAGGCTTTGCACTATAAAACAACCGCAGAAAGACTTTGCCAAGTTGTACTGGTTTCCCAGAATGCATTAAAAACTCAGAAAGTCTCTGCCATCTCCTCTAATGATGAAAGCTACTGCATCATAAAATGACTTCTGCATCAGCCTGACTGTTGCAAAAAGGTCCATTTGGTGAAATTTTAATCAAGCAATATAATATTTACACATCAATCTGAGTATAGTGTGTTAAGAAATGGCTTAAAATTCTGCACCAATAAAAGTCTCAGAATGCCTGTTGTAATCAAACAGCCTTACCCTGTCTTAATTACCTCTTTTCCTTCCAATATTACTAAGTATCTCATGGTACGCAAAAAAAAAGAAGACATTTTGGATCTGAACTGTTTAGGAAAGGACCAAGGACATGCACCCATGGAATTAGATGTTGTATTAAAATACTTTTATGATCGCAAAAACTCTTACTATTCTGCTCATTGCAGTATCAAAAATCTTTATCCCTAAACTACTTTCTATTGCCAAATTACTTCAAGTATTAAAATTTAAAACATTTTAAAAATCTCTTAAAAGTATTTTCTTGGTTTACATAAAGCTTAGTATATCTTCACTGATTTGGGAGAGTGATAAATCTGAATTGTGAATTATTTGTTTTACTTGCTTTGTTCCTTGAATTACTATGCCTGTTTTTCCTTTATGTATACTCCATAAGGCAATGATTAAATGCCTATGTAGGTACCTGGTCACAACTCAGGTCTCAAAAGACTAATGGATAAAGGACATGTTGCTAAAATTTAATTTACAATCTGTTAACAAAACGCATGGGGAACAAATGTATCTAAGCAAAAGCCAGGAGATATGATCAACAAGAGGATTGATTATGCAGAATTTTGTATAATAGGATAGTAACACATTTCTAGGTATACTAGAGTAGTTTGTGGCAGACTAATTTTCCTTATGAGGACCACATGAAAAGCTAGAGAAAAAACAAAAATTATATATTTGGCAATATTATCAGAGGACCATAGAAGCAAAGCAATTAAGTCTCCAAGGTATAAATTTTGGGGAAAGTGGAGGCACAAACTAATTGCTTTTTCCATGCTCCAGTTGCTAATTTGTGGAATGAGGCAAAAGGCCAAAAACTGACTGGTTAGTGTATTGGTTAGTTGGTTGGTTCACTGGTTTTGTTTTGCACTGAAATATCCATGAAGCTCAATTGGGTTTAAATTCCTTTCATTAAGGTGCATACATGAGCCTCCATTTTGACTAATAGACAAAAGTGATATTCTAGAGACCAAAGATGGATATCTCTTCAGATCAATTCCCATTGATACCTGAAAGGCCTGAGAATTTATATTTTCCTAGTATGTACTCTGGTAAATGGTGACATAGCTCTTTGGCAGAGATTTAGAAAATATGTTGTACCTGCCTAGGAGATATTCTTTAACAAGAAAACTTTTCCTACTTTCAAAAGCTCTTGATCTGTAACATGTTAATGTTTAATATTTGAACAAAAACCTAGAACTCAAGTCAGCCTTCTGTTCCCTAGACATTTTTAAACAATAACAATAAAACTATATTCTAACAGATATCTTTTTTTAGCCTAGGAATCAATAACCAGTTACATCCCACCAAAAATACCCCTGATCAAACCATCTAATGACTAAATCTACCCCTTTATCTGTTTCCACAGTCATATCCATACCTCAGGCTTTTAATTTCTGTTCAAATGAATCTATCACTCCAGGACTCAGTCTTTGCATTTGAGATGCAGCATTTCCTTTCAATGGCATTGTTTCTTGTCGCATCTCAAATCAACAGAGAACAGTTGCTAAGGACCTTTGCAAAGACAATGAGTCTGCTGTCAGCAAAGCATTTTTTAGGAGAATCTTTTTCAAGGCCCTCTTGAGAATCATAGGGGGTAAATAAATGTGCTGCAGATGAGCAATCCGTTTCAAATTTTTATCCCCCTAACTCTGGATTCCTACCTAGTCAAAGCCCTGATTTTTATATGAGATTGACAACGATATTTTAGTTTACCTGAAAAACAGTGGCAAATTCAGGACCAAAATTTGAATTGATTTTTATGTATCTCAGTCCGATATTACAATTGACAAAACAATGAGCACAACAAAATTCTAAGTTCTTTTTTGTCTATCTTGAACAAAGATTTTTTGACTTTGAGACCATAATGCTTTAAGTCCCCATATACCAAAGAAGCGAATACTCTGTAAAACTTGAGATCCTTATTCCTCTGCATACAATTCTTTGGCTATGGCCCTGGTTTCCTCAAAGACATGTCTTCTATGAGTACTTCATTGTAGGGGACCACAATAAAAATTAGAGGACTGCTTTCACTTTACCTCTCAAGAGACTATCATATTGGCTGGACTTCAGAACCTGCAGCTTAAATCAGAACAGAGAGCCAATTCCAAATTTCCTGTTTTCTTTTGGTTCTAATTTCTACAATGACTTCTATAATCAGTGTCTGTATCTTTTGGATCATGGACTATAAGAAAAACAAGCTAGTTTCATGGTCTAAACACAAAAGGATTTTACTATAAGGGTAGAGACAGCACGAACATTTTTGAGAGTTACAGAAGAATGGATTGAAAGTTAAGATTTCACAGGTAATGCCCACAACTGTATCATAGAACCAACTCAATGAGTAAACAACCATTCGTGCCAATACATTCAGCAGATTAGACTAGAGTTTACATGACTGCTAGTGGTAAGATGTTATTACATCTCACAGTAAGTGTTCTTCTGTGCCAGGAGTTTTGTTCTGGAGACAATTCACCCCTCAAAAGCAAGAGATTAAGTGGTGTTTTGGCCAGGATGGCTACTGAAATAGATTCTTCACAGAGCCTCCCTTATGCTACTCTTGAGTCACAGTCACAATCACACTCCACAGTCATTCTAATATGATTAATATCAACATTTCAATTATAACAACTCAAAAATGCATTTTAATCACCTTTCCTTATTGGTTCTCTAAGAAATAATGGTGGATATGATGATATGATAGAAGTATCAGTGTGGAAATCAAAATATCTGGAATCAAAGCTCACTTTTACACTTGTAGAATCTTTGCAGTCCCAGCATCCTCCATTTTTAAAATGAGAACAAGGATTCCTACCCCAGTGTTGCTATGATCATTATACAGTGACACCTCAGTTCATGAAAGCTTTTCTGTCTGAACAATTCGGTTTTCAAATAGAAGTGTTTGGCAAGATTTTTTTTCTGTTTGTAGACTCTGCATCAGATCACAAAGATAACCATGGACATCTTTCCCAGAGGAACACAAACATGGCTATCTTTTCCGGATCATGGAATGAATCGAGTTCATGAATGGAGGCTCCACTGTGTTCAAGACATGGCTGCAATTCCAGCACTCTGAGAAGCTGAGGCAGAAAAAGTATATCCTCAAGGCCAGCCAAGGCAATGTAGTGAGTAAGTGACCTCAAAATACATCTAAAAAAGGTCACTACAATGTAGTTTGTTACCTTGCCTCAAAATACATCTAAAAAAGGTCAAGGGTATATTTTTGGACAAAAATGTGAATATGAAGCCATATTATAATTCTGTAATTTTCCGATGTAAATGGGAATGAGTCTCATACACCTTTGACACAAACATATAATATAAACTATGAAACACACATACACAATAGAGTAAGTCCCTGACTTTACTGCACTATCATATACTATCACACGGTACGGAAAGCACACAGCAGCACAGCTGTGACAATGTCCAGCAGACACATGAGCTACTTCCATGATCTGTTTGCATCTAGACTATTCACAATTTGTGTCTGTGGAAGTTCAAAACTCCAATGTTCATAAATCAAGGACTTTTACTGTGTTGAAATGGTTAATAAAACACTTGTACTCTTGAATGGAATTGAATGGACCAATGCTAAATGATGATGAATTTTCCTTTTATAAACTATTCTCTGACTCTTAATGCTAAAAATGCCAAGAAAGAAGAACCATGTTATTCATACTGAATGCTCTCCAGATCCAGAATGTGGTCACCCCACACAATTTCCCTCTAGTAGGAATCAGAGGTCTTTGCTTGATTTCAGGTCTGGGAGGAAAATTTGCAAAACGATCTCTGTGTCCTATATTATACAACACAGCAAGCAAATTCTCTAAGACTATTAGGTTACTATTAAAGGAATACAGTAGCCAATTTGAAGAAGTCACCAATGAAAAATGGAAATTCTAAAAATTAAAAATAGTAAGTGCAATAGTTTAAAATTTAAATCTGTAAGTCTGTGTTATATAAGAAATAAAGTATGTAAGTTATGAGTGAAACAACTCATAATTTTGAAAGATAAGAAATGAACTATAGATCAGAACAGCACTATTTTTCAAAAACATGGATCTAGGCACCGATCTTTCAATTTCCTTTAATGTTATAAAAGACAAGAAAGCAGCTATTGTATACTTCCTAAAATCAACCCTTTTTCTTGTCACGTCTTTAAATCCAAATATTTTCTTTTGTCAAACACAGATTTTATATTCAATACACTACAGAGGTAATTTGCAAAATTAAGACTAGAAAACTGAAGCAGCCAACTCGCTGCTCTGGTAAGTGGCTGTGAGCCTAAGAATCAAACACCCACCCCACCCACCCCCGTTAGAAAGTGGGAGCCAGAGATCTGAGTATCTCCTGAGAGTTTGACTATATGCAATATAGTCAAACTAAACAGATAATGGACTTTAAAGCAAAAGGAGGAAAGAAAGTGCTCTAAAGGATATAACTGCATGTATGTTTAAGTGTGTAGGGTTGATAACCATGTTGCTAAGTTATTGTTGCATCGTTGAACAGAACTGTTTGCAGCCTCACTGTTTGCATGTCCACTTTGTATGCTTTAATTTTGTAACTTGAACAACTATATCTAAGAAGACAATATGTAATTTTTCAACTAGTGATTTCTTACTGTTTTTTTTTTAATTCTGTATTGTTTCTACCCTTTTTTCTGTTTTGCTTTTTTTGTCTCTTTAAATAATTTTTTTTAAAAAAAAAGACTAGAAAATTGTATTGGGAAAATAAAGCATATTTTTTTCAATACATATTTTCAGGAGAGAGGAAAATTATAGAAGGTATACAGAAGTAATACCAGCACATTCCTATATGAGGAACTTATTTCAGCCTTGATTTGAAAAAATGTTTAAAAAATTTTAACATTGATGGAACCATCAGAAATTTGCATGTAAACGTGTTATTTGATGGTATTGAGGAACTACTGTCAATTAAATTTTCGACATTAAAAAATTTTAAGTCATATTTTAAAAGTTTTGTTTTTAAAAATAAAAATAAAATGTTTATAGGAGAAATAATATGGCATTGAGGATTCATTTTGTAATAACTGATAAGAAGGAAGTTGGTTTAGGTATAGGTAAAACAAAATTGGTCAAAGGTCAATAATTATAACTAAGGGGCAGGTACATGTAGGAGCACACTTTGTCTACCTTTGTGTGATTTATACTTTTTCATACTAAAAAATTGCAAAGAAGGTCATTACTTAATGAGCCATACAATTCTGAAGAGTCAAGTCTGTATTTGAGTTCAGTGAACTCATTATGTGTGATTGTTTTTTACATTCTGCCACCTTAATTCTTACCTAGAATCTCTGTCTTGTATGCATTGGATCCACTGGATCTGTGATTATACTTTTTTGTGACACCAAGAATCCAATTTTATCCAACTTCCATTCATTCCCAAAAAACAAATCTATCTTGTATCAGTAACATTCTGTATTATTGCACTTCTTGAGATCACCAGTATCCTCCATATTATCAAGTCCAGTGGTCACATTTCTTTTTTGTAGTACACAAACTCTATGGTATTTGACATAATTGAATACATATTGCTTGTACAAACACTCTCTTCTCATAATCTTTGAGGCTCCCCCTTGTCTTTCTAATTTTCAGTCTTAGTTTCTTACAAATTCTTCCACTATACCTAATCTTTTCCATCCTCATACTTCGGAGTATTTCTAGCTTTTTAAAGTATTTCCTCATTAGATTATGTCAAGTTTTTAAATGCCTTTAAATAATATCTAAATTCTTACAATTAAAATTGATACTGTTGTAGTCAGGGGTTGTACAGAGAACAATTAAAATCAGGACATGGAGTTTATAATATTATTTTAGTTTGGTCACACAGAGTTAACACAAGAAAAGGCAGGAAATCTATCTACATCACTAAATACATAGAATACTTAGCCAAGGGCCTGAATCCCACAGCAATGTCCCACATGAGTCCAAATGAAGACCCAGAGCTCACAACAGTGTCTCCCACAAGTCCAGCTAGAGGTCTAGAGCCCACAAGGACTCACACCAGTCTCTTACGGATCCATGTTGAGAAGGCCCAAAGGTCAGTGGTGAAGTCAGAAAGTCTATGCCAGCGGGGTGAAGGAGCTGTGCTGATAGGATGAGGGTTCTATGCTGGAGCCGAGAAATCATGCTCACAACAAAGACCAGGGCTGTCCTGAAAAGCACCACAGCTATCCTCAGTGACAGAGGCCCAAGCTCTTCCGACAATAAGCACAGTGGAGTACATGCCAGGAAGCCAGTGTGACGAGTTCATCCTGGAGACCAAGCAACACACATCTTCCCCTCCAGAGCCAGGAAGCAATGCTTGATGTAAGGACTTGAGCTCCTCCAGGAGAACCAATGGCTCAAACAACAACTTGTAGGAGAACCCACAATGCCCCAATGCATTAACTACCTTAACACACTAACGTGATAGCTTCTCCTTCTCCATGTCTCTATTTATGCTGGCAACTTTCCTCAGGTGAAACATCTACGCCCAGTGCCATGCTGATGTAATGCAGCTGGCATTAAGTTGACCACCAGTTTTCAATCCATAACAGATACTAAATCTTTCCTTTAAATACCACATTCTTACTTGATGTACAAATTGGATATATTCATAAATGAATGCTTACTTTTCACTGTTAGCTTCCTTGTTAATTCTGTTGCCATCTCTCAGAGTTGTAACCTAAACTAACTCTCCTTTTACTGACTTTTATATCATTTTGTTTTACTATAGTTCCAAAATGTGAAAAAACTAAAATAATTTTTTATATTTGTTTGAATTTTATTTATTTTTTTATCTGGTAGCTTTATGAAAGCAGAAACTTCTGTTTTGTTTACTATTTTATCCTTAGTGCTTCAAATGCTTCTAGACACATAACAATAAGTTAACAAGTATTTTCAATCTAAAAATGTTCATATTTGTCTAGACACTCAAAAGCTAATTCTTACTCATATCACTTATTGTATTGTAGAGTTATAATTTTTAATATTTTTTGCTGTTAATCTTCTACTGTACATAATTTTATGAATTAGGCTTTGTCATACTAGTGTACATCTAGGTAAAAGGAGCATACATAGTATACAATACTATCCACAGTTTCATTTCTACTGGGGTCTTGAAATTTATCTCATACACTTAAACAAGTAGTAATGTATTCTGGTAAACTTACCCAAAAAGAGAAGTTTTTGAAAGTTTACAGTACTCTCAGAAAAACAGTTTGAAGGTGGGAAGTCTAATGTGGGAATGGGGTAGGATTCACCTGAAATTCAGTGTGGAAATCTAGTCAATACAACACCAACAAGATGAACTCTGTTTCTAAACTAGAAAAGTAGTTGCCTCCTCTCACTGATAGACATTGAAATCAAACTCAAAAGATTATAGTCAACTGTAGGAGGCAAAAGCAAGGGATTAAAAGTTTGAGCCCAGTTTGGACAACTTAGCACCTTTTATTTATTTATTTTAAAAAATCTTTTTAAAAGACTAGGAAGTGCACTTGTGAATGAAACCCGCCCACCATGGCACTCATCCTCAACCAATTACACACCCATGGATTCTGCATCCTGTTGGTGCATACATACCAACTCAGATCCTGCCCTTTTTGTTTCCCATCAGCAGGGGAAAGTAGAGTCACTGGCCATCTGACCAGCTTGATCATGAATTAGGCCACTTCCCCAAGAAAAAGGGCAAGCACCAGAGAGCTGGCAGCTCAAGGAATAAGTAACAGACTAGGACAGCAGTGATAGCTCCAACAAATTCCCACAACTATTGCAAATCACAAAAGCAGCCTAGGTTTTCACCATGATAATGAAAGACTAGAGCTGCAGAAGCAACTTAGTACAGTGCCTTCCACACTGTCAGAGTGTTTACTTGGGCAGTACTTTGGGAGAAGGTTAATGTTTTAAAACTGAGCCATAAAACAATTCTACTTCAGGGTTTCTAATGTTACCTTCCCATTGCTACTGGGTGAGAAATAGCCATGAGACAGCTGGGGAGATTGTGAAGGCTACACATTCGTTCTGTGAGGTTAAGATCAGGCCAGGAAGGAAACCAACCTCATTCTCCATGGTAAGAAATCAAGTCCAGCAAGTGTGGCTTTCAGAAGCAGCTGGATCTGAAAGTGCTGGCATTAAGTTCAGCAGACCACTGGAGCCCCTGGTGTGTTTCCTATTTCAAGCAGAGACCAGGGGTCTAATTGCTTTCTCCATCTACCAACATGAACAAGGACATACATG
The DNA here is from genome assembly GCA_004027455.1 of Hydrochoerus hydrochaeris. NCBI lineage: Eukaryota > Metazoa > Chordata > Mammalia > Rodentia > Hydrochaeridae > Hydrochoerus > Hydrochoerus hydrochaeris. The sequence continues at coordinate 143,996 of PVLA01000581.1, read as the reverse complement.
CCTCTGCATGTTTCCACAGTCTGGGGTATATAGAGAGGGTCCTCTGGGAAGATGGGGGCAATTTGCAACATGAACAAGGACATACATGCCTCTGCATGTTTCCACAGTCTGGGGTATATAGAGAGGGTCCTCTGGGAAGATGGGGGCAATTTGCAAACCCACAGACTGTAAAACTAGGCAGGAAAATCATGGCTTATTGAATTGTAAGACTGGAGATCCTGGAAAGAAACCACATAATCAAAAGACAGGGCAGGGATATTTTTCTTTGTTTTTCCTTTAATGGTTTTTTAGAGGGAGGTATTCCTTTTTTTTTTTCATTTATTTTTTCTTTTTTCCTTTTCTCCTTTTATTTTTCCATTCTTATTTTTCTTTTCCCTTTATCTTGCTGTCTGTTTTATTCTTCTCTTTTGTCTTTTTCTGATAGTTTTATATATTATTAATTTGCTTTTACTCAATAGGATTATTTATCTCATTTTTCAATCTTCTCTTTCATCTTCCACTAATTTTGAAAATTCTTCTTTCTTTTCTGTTCTTTACCTCCTTTATCCTTATTAGTTTAACTAAGCTTTGTGAACCTTTAGATAATTAATTCTATTGTTAGTGAAATATAGTTGTTCTATGCAATAGATACTTATTGTGCTCAATATTTGATTTGTCATAGTATTTGTAAGTATGGACCTTTTGTGTATGGCTAAGGGTACAGTACAGGTTCTTGGATCTGACCATATCCAATTTGACTTTGATACTGTTGCTGTTGTTGATTTTATCAGTACACCAAGGTAGCATAGTTGTTGCTATCCATTGGTTTTCTGATTGCCAATATATAGGTAGCCTTTGTGCTGTTAATACTGCAGCCCTTTCTTGGAGAACTGGGTGCCGGACCAATATACTGCAGCCACCCCTCTCAAATGAACAGAGGTTTTTGGGTCTTGAGACAGAAGCAAAGGCCTTCAGTAAGCCACTCCTAGAGTGTATTACACAAAAGCAGATATTCTTTAAAGAGGTCTCCACACCAGAACAAAGTCATCTACTATAATCACCCTGAAAACATCAGCAAACACACACACACACACACACACAGAAACATGAAAAGACAAGGCAACAAAATCCTTCCAAACACTTCCAACTCCTCCAAAGTTGTTATATATATGTAATATCAAGGGGGAGGAAATTAAGAACCAAATTATCTGAAAAATGTGATAAGGTTAAAAATCAGAAAATAGCACAAAGTTATATCATTGTTTATATAAAATAATAGCAGAAAAGTTTCCAAATATGGGCAAAGCATTTAACATATAGATAAGGGAGGCGTATAAAACCCCAACAGCAATGATGAGAAAAGAACCTCTCCACATCATTGTCAAAATTCCAGAAGTCCAACACAAGGGGTGAATCTTATAAAGCTGTTAGAATAAGCAGTGAATCACCAGGGCTGGGAATTTAGCTCAGTGGCATAAGCGCCTGCCTTGCAAGCACGTGGTCACGAGTTCGTCCCTGGTACCATAAATAAATAAATAAATAAATAAATAAATAAATAAAAGCAGCGAATCACCTACTAAGGAAAACCCACTAGAATTACAGCAGACTTCTAAACACAATCCTTGAAGTCCAGAAGAAGTTGGAGTAAAGTCTTTCGAGCCACAAAAGAAAACAACATCCAACACAGACCTATGTCCTGCAAAACTACCCTTCAAACTGATGAAGAAGTCAGACTTTCTAGCCTTTTTATTTTGAGACAGAGTCTTGCTAAACTGCTCATGTGGGACTCAATGACTGTCTTTCCCGTCTTCCCAAAGTTCTGCTGTTACAGACTTGTGCCACCGCACCTGACTAAATTTATCATTTCAATTCATCTCTACAATTTTAATTGTACTTTTTGGAAAATATTTTGTAATTTATCTTCCAACACTCTTATTTTAATTTTTTAGCCCTTCCATTTTTCATTTTTAAGAGCTCTTTCTTATTATCTGCCTTCTCCTTATTTTATGGTCTTTTGCTTTTCATATAATGTATATGATCTATGTGAAAGTTTATTTAGGGTGTACTGTAATAAATAAATATGAGTGTTTGCATCTACACATATGTTTTTTGCCTGCTACCCTAATTGCCTCTGTTCCCTATGATTCTACCCTCTCTTTCTTGTAGCTTTCCCCTCTCCCCTTCTCCTTCCCTCTTTCTCTCTCTTACAGAGTTCTCCTTGAAAAGTTATGCTTTTTTTTAACTATTCATTCACATTTAAGAGCAAAATATAAAAATGATAACTGGAAGCTCTTTACTCATCACTAATCTTGACAACTGATTAGCTTTATCCCAACATGGTCAAATTAAAACCTCACAATTTCATTGGGGACTCCAAATTTGCTGTGTAGAACTTCCTCATAAGCTAGTCAGTCTCCCAGAAAAAGCAATTTTCCAACCTTTCAGCTAAGGAAATCACCAAGCTGAGACCATTCTAGAGTTCAGTTAGGGGAATGAATGGTGTAAGGATGTCCCAGTGCAATGAGATTTCTATGCTTTAGAGTGGCTCTGAGTCACTCTCAGGTATGTTCAATAGTCCAACCAAAACTTGATTCAGCAACTTCTATATGGAGAAAATTTTATCCCTGTCTTCATGATTGGAGAAAGAACCCTGTGGGACTGAGAAGGGAACTGGTTGTCTAATTGATACTTTCAAGATTTTCAATTATTTCAAATATTTCAATTTTTTCTGCTTTTAGTCTAGCACTGTGCTTCAATGCTGAAATAATGATACCACCTTCTTAGCATTTTCAGATCCACACAGGACAAACTGACTTGAGTCTAGGTTCCCCCCGACCAGCAGCCTAGAGGGAAGTTTTCTGTAGTTTATAAGTCATTTATTACTTGGCTATCAGCTTTTCACATTTAAAATATTGGTTTCTATTTTTAGTGGATGATAGTCTTCTACTTTATTCTTGTTTTTTTTCTTGTAGGTTTAAATTGTTGTTGTTGTTGTTGTTGTTGTTGTTTTTTAAATTCCCCCAGTATCGTGTTAGTATAATTTGGGGAAAAATCAGTAATAAGTCAACATATTTCATTTAACATGTTTCATCTACTTCTAGTATCAATTTTAGGAAATTTATACTTACACCGGTTAAGCAAAGGTCAGTGATGGTGACAGGATGAAAATGATGGTGAGAGGGGATTAAGTTATGTTATGTTCATGTATGAATATGACAGAATTATAACCAATAAATTGGAAATAACTGAGTGGACATCATACACAGAACTGAGGGAAGAGATCCTTTCTTACTGGTCTAAGAACCATATTGGCATTGCATGTAATAGAAATACTGGTTGTGCCACAAAATGACATTTTGGTCAACAGTGGCCTGCATATATAATGACGGTCCCTCAAGATTACAATGAAGCTTGGTATGATTCATGTCCAGGTGCCTTCCAAGCCTCATATGCTCAGAATAGGGTTTTCATAGATAAATGAACTATGGTATTGCTTTAGCTCACTTGCTGTTAGGAGGTAGGGTCTGGTTGGGAGAGGCAAGTGCTGTACCAAGGGGCATGGCCTATAAGGAGGTATCACTTCCCAGGTCCTTCCTCTACTCTCTGCTTCCCAGCCACCATGATATGAGCAGCACTTCCTCTGGTATGACCCTCTGTCGTGCTGCCCTGCCATGGAGCAAGTCATAAAAATGTGAGCCAGAATAAATTTCTCTGCTTTTAAATTGTGTGTGTCAGGTTTGGGGTCCAAGTAAAGAGAAAGTGACTCAAATAGGGCTGAAAAACTTTAACTGCCTAGTGCTGTTGTAGCTCTCATGTCATAGCACAGTGTCTTACTCATGTGTTTGTGGTATTAGAATAAACCAATCTACTAAGCTATTATCGTGAAGTATCTCACATACAGTTAGGTACAGTACATAACAGGTGGTCTGATAATACATGATTGTTACTGAAAAAAATTTTTAAAAAGAAATCCTGCAATGAAAAACAATCCAAGAAACTTACTCAGCAAGGAGAACTGACCTTTTATCTGATGGGCAGATCTACAAACCCTTTAGTTGTACATATGATGTATAATTCCTTCTTGTGTTTGCAGCATACAGCTTTCTACTTGTTTCATAGTGGATTCACATTTATTATTTGCTCATTCATTAAGTAAAAATTAATGAATAGGTTTGACAAAATAGCTTCTATTTAAAACTTACCCCTAATAGTGACATCTTTTTGAGGAAGCAAAAATAAAACAGTGGCCTTGAAAAAAATCCAACATATGGTAATTAAAAGAAGATGGGTAACAAAGTAGAACAGTTTGATCCATGTAATAGATATTAAAGTGGGAAGGTTACAAAGTTTCATCATTATCCCAGGGAAAAATAGATGAGATGGAAGAGGTGCAACCCTATCTCCAACCCTCACAACCAAGTCAGTTTACTCTTTGGCAAAACTGTAAACTGACATCTTTGGGGAAGTAATGTATTGCCAAGAATGCAATAAGGATAAGTGCAAGACAATAAGTGAATATTATTTTAGATGGAATTAAAGCTACAAATGGAAACAAAAAGAATTGGGACTAATGACCCTAGAAAAAAATGGTATTGAAATGTAAGAACAGGTTTCTGTAAACCACCAATCCTTAGGGAAATATCATGATGCAAAACCTTGTCTCTGCTTTCAACTCTCTGCCATCTACTGCCCGGTACATTGCTTGGTTATGGTGAAGGATCAACGATCCCTCTGGGTTTATCCAGCTCATTTACATAAACCAGTTGTACCAGACTCAATGGTCTCTTGTTAACCTGACAAATAGCTAAAAAAGAGAAAATTCTTTCAACACCACAGTTGTGTTCAATAATTCAGAGCCATGTCTTCAACAAGTTGATGGCTTGGAGAGAGTAATGCTTACCAGTTTTGTACTCGAAGCCTAATGTTATGCTGCATCAGATCACATTATATCAAGTTACAGACCAGGTCAGCACAAATGGTCATGTTCAAAGAAGTTTTTGACTTGCTGCCAAGCTGTTTGGCACTACTCAAGTTGTCATCAGTTTCAATTACTTGTAGATCATTTCAGTAGATATTAAGATAATTATTGGCTGTTCTCATAAGGGTAGGAGGCCAGAAAAGCACTCACTGAATGTCTGAATTCATCTCTGAATTGAGAAACAGATACCTTGTATCTTAAAACAATATAATTCATGGCATGTTAGCGTAGCCACCATTTCAGTTTATATTCTATTATCCTAATTTTGCATTATGTATTTGGGTAATTTATTGAGTTGCTACAATGCATGCAGCCTTATTGTATCTCTCAGAAAGTTTTTTAATTTTTCTGCTGAAGAATTCATTAGAAGATATATTATGCCTGGTCACATTACACTCAAGAAAAATCAAAATTAGGCCTCAAATTTGCATTTTCAAAAAAATGTGCATAGACGGGTAGTGTCACATAAATATTCTCTATTTATACTGAATTACACTCTAAAAAGTTCATCTAAGGCTGGCTATCTAAAATCATATTTTATATGGAAACAAGATAATTATGAACTCTTTATGGCCTCAATATCACATTAATAGTATTGTTTATGTATAATGTTAATGAGATAAATAAAAGCACCTTATCCTGGAAGACGCCCTAAGACCTCACCTCTCAACATGATGTTCTAATATAAAAATAATCAGTCTCTACAGATGATGATGGTTTTGTGGTGCTAAGTATTGAACTCAGGACTTTGTACATGCTACGCAAGTGCTCTACTACTGGACTACATCTCTAGCCCTGTATACTTTTTTTGTCTGTGCCAAACATCAACCTAGGACCTCATACTTACTAGGCAAAAATGCTGTACCACTGAGCTAAACCCCTTTCCACCTTCTGTATCTTCTTAATGGTTTCTTAAAGTTCCAGTAACAGACCAAACAATCAAGAATCAAGAATCTCAATTACTGAAACCCAAGCTAACAGAATCAAGCTTCACTCTTGATAAGGTGAGTTAGTAAATACTACATGAAAAATGGAAACAGTATACAACTACTTATTTTTGTTCACAGCTTCAATACTTACTCCACAGCTTGCTACTCCACCCGTTTGAACATTGTCTTACAATCTCTAACTTCTGATTGCTTACTCCAGCTTATCAAGCGGAGGCTACATCATGGTTAAAAGCACAGACTATAGTCAAATCACCTAGGATCAAAATGTATCACTCCACATTGGAAGACAGTTCTCTATGGATTTCTTGCATTTCTGCTTCTCTGGCCAACAAAAGAATATACACCAGCTCTTCTAGAATATCCATTCAAAGATAGTCTAGTGAACAGCTATGGACAATGGAGATGCTCCAGATGTTTCTGGAGCAGAGAATATTTATTTGCCAGCCAGTGTCAAAAAGGTAACATCTCCATCCAGAGAAATGCTGTACAAGCTTACATTTAACCCATTTTAAAAACTGGAATTTCTAGGCTTACCATTCCTCGTAGAGTACTTGTGTTGATATAGCAGAATACCATATCCTGGAGAGTTTATATAGAAACAGGTATTTAGGCCAGGGATTTTGCTCAGTGGCATAAGCACCTACCTTGCATACTTGAGTTGTGAGTTCGATCCATGGTACTCAAAAAAAAGGATTTAATTCTCATAATTCTGAGAAGCTCAAGGTTGAGATGAAAGTATGTAGCCCTTTTTGCTGACAATCTTCACTTGGTAGAAGGCAGAAGAGCAAAAGGAGGTTAATTCCCTCCATAATGACCCCTTATAAGATTCATAAGAGGTGTAATCACTTTTTAAGAGACTCCACCTCTTAACACTATCACATTGTCAATTCCTGAACTTGGATAGAACACATGGAAATCAAAGCTTAAGGATTTCCTAAGCTTCAGTTCCCTGGCAGTGAGGCAAAGCCACTGGATGCACAGCACCTAGCTGGGTCTGCCTTCACAATATGCTACTAGAACTGGGTGTGGCAAAGACGAACAGCAGGAACCTGAGAGTCCGGCTGCCTGCTGTGCCCCTTACCTCTGCTATCAGACTCTGCTCAACCTACAAAGCCAGTGCTTAAAAGACAAGCATTGCTGAAAATAACAGTTTATTTAAGGCCTGGATACCTGAAAATCTGAGGGAGCTATTATTCTCCCCAAAAAGAACATCTTAGAGAACTCAAGTACACAAAAGGGCTCGCATAGGGCAAGAGAAGAGCAGCAGAGGGCAATGGGAAGGAGGACCAAATGCCGAGCAGGGACTTTTCCTCCTTTTCTTGGTCAAAACATTCTAATCGATCTTAACTATCTGGGACTTGTTCTTACATTTCTTTATATAAATGAATTACTTTTCTGCAAGTTAAACTTTTCAGTCATTTGCCTGCTGTACATGATGCACAGTACTAGAGAAAGAGTGGTGTTACATATTATAATGTAATCTGAAGGTCACCAAATGTTCTGGGTTCTTTAAATCTAAAAGAAAGTTATTTAGCAGTTAACATCTTTATTATTTACATGTGGTTTTTCTTTAGAATTCAAAAAGCCAGGGAAATAATTCAAAAAGCAAAGGGAAAAGAAGCAGCTATACAAAAGACAAGTCCAAAGGGTCCAGTTATTATTACAACTCCTTTGTGTCCAAGAGTCTTATGTCTTTTCTTAGCATCTATAACACTGTGAGGGGTTAACATATCAGCTTGCTAGAGAAGTAAATTCTCAGATCTAACACAACCACTTGAAAGCTATGTGACTTGGAAATGTACAATTCTCAGCATAACCAGATAACCTCAGTTTTAATGTCAAAAAACTGAAGAGAGTAATCATATTTACCTCACAAGATTGTTGTGAGATGTAAATAACAAAATGCACAAAGAAACATTTAGCATAGTTTCTGACACTGAATGTTCGACAATAATTCTTATTCAGTTTTGTTGTTAGTATTTTTAACATTTACGTTTTTAAATAATTTTCCTTGCTCTTGTGTACAAAAGTTGTCACTTTTGAATTATTTATCTTTTTTCTTTTGTTTTGTATCATTCATGTGAGTGTTTATATGCAAGTGGAAAGTAAAGCATTTGATGATATAGAATAGGATCTGGATATGCATATCTGAACATCATCCTAAAAATTGAAGAAGTTAAAAAAAGAAGTGTACTGTCTTTCCTCGAGTAATCAAGGCTATGGTTTTAGTTACAGATATGAATTACGGAGAAATTGCTATCCCATAAATAAAAACCCCATATCAATGAAATAGCACCTTATCAAAGGGCCCTGGGCACTGATAGTGGATCCCAAGTCCCCCAGGTGACATCAACTTGGTGATTAAAAATCCAGTTAAAAAGATATATCTTTTTTCTAAGATGGATGATGAAATTTGACTAGGAGAATTTAGAGAGTTTAAGAATAACATTAATTTTGTAACTTGAACAACCATTTTATAAGAGGACAATATGTAATTTATTATGTAATTCATTATGTAATTTATTAACTAAAGTAATAAGAAATGTATGAGTAATAAAACCCAAAATACGCAATTGTTATTGTAAAAGAGAGGGGAAAAAGTGATTTAAAGGATATAACTGCATGTATGTTTAAGGGTGCAGGATTGATAACCAAATATTACTAAGTTTATGTTGGATCGTTGAGCAGAACTGTTTGCAGTCTCACGGTTTGAATGTCCATTTTCTGTGCTTTAATTCCGTAACTTGAACAACTATTTCTAAGATGACAGTATGTAATTTGTCAACAAATGATTTTTTAGTGTTTAGTTTATCTCATTTTTTTTGAATTTTGTATTATTGCTTCCCTTGTTTTTTTTCCTCTTTAAATAAAAAAAATATGATGACAATGTAAATTCTTGAAAAATTATAACAGACACGTTGCCACTATTATTCTTCAAAACACCCTGACTTAAACACACTTATCCCAATGTCCTTGCCACTTTCTGAAACAGTTCTGCATGTTCTCTTTCTTGAATATCTTTAGTAGGAATTTCCTGGCTGTCTTGATGCCCTGAATCGACTCAAAACATTTACCTTTCCCAGTCATTTTGACTTTGGGAAAGTGGCATGGTGCCAGATCTGGTGAAAAAGTTAGATGAGGACGTAGCACTATGTTTTTACAAGCCTGAGTTTGCCTTTCCCTGGAACTGCACTAGGCAATAACACTCATTAGGTGTTATGCCTTGTATCTAGATTCACTCCACCACCACAAAAACAACAACAGCAACAACAAAAAAAGCCTCATGAAGCCATTCTGAAGGTGACTGGATCTAGGATGTGTGATTCTGGGATTGAGGATATGATGCTGGGTTTAAAGGTGAGTTTGAGTGCTACCTCCCCTAAGTGCTGGTAGCCTGGATGAAATACAAGGTTGTCTTAATTAGTTTTCTCTCAATTCTGAGACAATAACCAATGTCCAAAATTCAAGAAAGAAAGTTTCTTTAGCTCACAGTTTGTGAAGGTTTTGGTCCATAATCAGTTGGTTTCTAGGCATGGTGGCATGGCACAAGGGCTAAACTTCAAGGCGGCAGAAGACAGCAGAAACAGGAAGAGCAAAAGGGGGAGAACAAGTCTATTTTCTTCCCTTATCCTGTAAGCAGGCTACCCCACTCCCCAGGGAGAGTGTAGCACTCACACCATCTGGTACCTTCCTCTTGCACAGGATAAGGATGTTTACAAAGTTAAAACCTTTACCCTCTGCTGAGTTAAGCTTCTAAACTTCTCAAGAGGACACAATGTATCGACCATTACAAAGGTACAGAAAGAAGACTGTTTCTACTGCTGCTGCTGCGGCTGCTTCTTGGTGCTCCGCTGCCTTCTGCCTGCCCTGCTTTGCCATGACTATCGTTCCTCCGTGATGCTACTCTTCCCATACCACTCTGCCTTAGAGCCAGCTGACTGTACACTGAAACCTCTACAAATTGTAAGCTGAAGTAAACTTTTCACCCTTTAATTTTGAGTGGTGAATATTTTGTCTCCATGTATTGACACCATATTTTGTTTGTTTGTTTGTTCTACCTTACCTCTTAAAAATACTCAGGAAAGATTTGATTTCCATAACTGATTCACAAACTGGCAGGGATAAGAGTGTTTAAATGAAGGAGAGGAATATTTTGAGGGGGGCTAGTGGCAGTGTGTCTTCTACTGTACTAATATTTTTCAAATTTAAACATTTACTGATTCACCATGTATTTTGATCACACTGCATGCCTAGGTTTATGCCCCACTCCCAGAAGCTCTGATTTAATTATTCTAAGAGCAACTCCAGCATCAGGATAACAACAATGCCTTAGGAGATTTCTACTTGAAGCCAATATTCTAAAAAGAAGAGCAAAAAGAAGCTAAAGGTTTCTCCTTTTAAATATTCCAGGGGCATAAAACAAGCTATTTAATCTTTTAAAAATCACAAAAAAGGAGAGATTGAACCCACACTTTTTCATACTTTACTGTTTTTAATATCTAAAAATCAAGCTGAAAATTTCAAAATCATGAGTGCAAATCAACCCTCTTTCCTTTCAATGAGGTCACAGTGGCTCTGTAACTCTTTCCCAAGTATGAAAACTAAATTGTAGCCCATTATGAAGTAGCTTTGTACGTTTCTATGCTGTCCATTCAAACAACTTCTGTAGCAAAACATGATATAGGTATTAGTCAGTAAGGTTGTATAAACATGTCTCAGTTGATTCTCATGACTTGGGATGGCGACATTTGTTGAATAAAAGCCGCTTTGTTTTTTATATCAGCAAGTTTCACACGTGTTTGTAAAATATGATACTTCCCAGGCTAGGAAAGTCAAAACAAGTTTGTTATCGCATTATATGCAAAATAAACAGTTTAATCCAAACAGTAAGACTTAGACCACCCAGATACAAATATTTTCCAATGATCCTACAAGCTAAACATGAATATTTAAGCTTTAAAAATATATAAAATGTTATTCAAAAACCAGAACTCTATGGAAACAATTTAGAAAAAAATATAAATTTTGTTTGATAAACAATATTGCAATTCTGTCCTTTAAAGCCAAACTGTAACAATCAAGACAAGTTAATCAATACTTCATTTTATTCCTTGTTTGTGACAATAAGATAAAAGGGTATTAACATATGAAAGATATCTTCTGATTAAACTGGGCACTTTACCAATATCATTGTATTTTCATGCAAACAATAGCCTTCCCAAATAGATCCTGATCTAATTGAAGTTCACAGAGCTTAACTTTCCTAGTACCTCAATCACTACACAATGAAGATAAGGGTGTATTTTATCAGTCTGGTGACAAGAAATCTAATTTCTCCTCATTGCAATACACAGTATTAATAATCAAATTACCACTCAAAGATACTCTCATAGAAAGAAAAGATTCTCTATCTTATTTCTATTTAATCTAACATATGTCTGTAATCTTGAACTGCCAAGCAATGAAGACATTCCATGAGCACGAGATGGAAGACCAAATATGTTCTTTTGACATAACAGACAGTGACCTTGGACATGCCCATTGTTCTTTTAGGCCACTTTACAAATGGTGATCCAACTACCTGTTAAGTCTATTTTTCTAGTTTATTAGGGAGATGGAAATACTAATGGTTTGGTAACTCTAAAGAACTAATATGTAGAATAGCAATAATCTTACTCAAATACATATGATGGGTACCCAGAAAATACCAATTTCTTTTAAATAGACAAAAAAATTTACAGTTTTAAGACATTTAGAAAAGTTACTACATTCAAAATTGATTTCAAATTGCTTGTCTCACTATATAAAACTTAAATTATACCAAGCATGGTGATGCACACCTATGATCCCAACACTCTGGGAGGCTGTAGTAGGAGGAACCTGTTTGAGCCCAGCCTGGTCAACTGAGCAATTTAGTGAGTCCCTAACTCAAAATAAAAAAGAGCTGGGGATGTAGTTCAATATGAAGGCCCTGGATCAATTCCCAGTAACACCCACCAAAAAATTAATTTCTCTATCAAGCAACGGCTCCCAAGATAAGGATCCCTGATTGGGTGGCTATATCTAACCTCTGATGGTACATCTCCACAATTTATATTATTCTCTTATTTGTCTTCTTCCCTAGGTATTTCTCCTCCATCTGTGGTATACATTAGTTTTTTTTTGTTTTGTTTTGTTGTTCCTTTTTAAATGCTTGGCAATCCAAAAATATAGTTAGAATCCAGGCCAACCACATTCTAACTATGGATACCAGCATGTTCAATCTTTCCTATAAAATAGATAGAGCCATATTTAGGCTTGTATAGGAAACCCAGCTACACTTCAATTTCAGACTAATAAATTTTCCATGTTTTTATTTCTTGCATAGGGCAATGCTTTGTGTGTGACTTTCAGGTCTCTCACTCACAACATGGAAATACCTCAGGAGATATAGCAGTAATAATAGCAATTTAATTAAGGTTAACTTTGTGTCAATCACTGTTCTTAGTGCTTTCATGTATTATCCATGTTAATCTTCTACAAAGCCATAGTAGTATACATTAGAGAGCACAGTTCACAATCCTGTCAGCAACAGAATATTCAGGCAATGTTAGTATTACTCTTAGTGTATGTAATTGCATGAGAAGGATTCATAGAAGTCATGGAAAGCTATTGTGTCATTATTAAAGCTTATTATAATTAAGGAATATAGGTTAAATACAGCTAAGGGCAGAAGTTCATTGGGCAGAGTTCAGGAGAGTTTCCAGCATTGAACTTCCACATATCCTGTCTCTGTGTAGTCGTGGGCAGCATTCACACCTCTCAGTGGTGATTGCCTCACACACAGGAGGTTACCAAGTAGAACTCACTGAGCTCTGGTGCCCAGAATCTTTATGTGGGCTAATACCAAACTAACATCAAAACCTCAAAGCCCATAGTAAATCACATTTTTAGACTTTCTGACATGGTCCAAACTTCCAGGAAAACAAGACACTCTTATCAGTCAGAACAATCCATGAGCCCAGAAATAACTTCGAGTAGCCAAAGGCAAAGTCCAATCCTTTCTTTGGACAAGGTTAAATCTTTTACTGCACAGATAGATATTAGCAACTTTAAAGATAAAATAAAACACTGAGGCACAAAGTCATACGACTCACCCACAATTGTATGCCTAACCAGTGGTAGAATTGGGATTCAAATTAAGATTATCTGCTTTTAACCACTGAATCAAGCTAGACTTGTTTCACAGAGAAGTCCAGAATGCACTTCTAATAATTGGTTAATTTTCCAACTACTGTTAGTATAAAATGAAACCAGTTCTTTTCAAACAAAGACTTACGCACCTCAACTGGTTTGCTATGAAAAGCCTGACTTCAGTTCCCTAATTCCTTAACTAGGAAAGCAGCCAAAGAGAGTTTCTTTCAATTGAAAAGGTGAAACACCCTAACTTTGCCAATTATCACTACAGATGTTGAGTATCTCCTGTGAACCAGGCCCTCGCAGACATTAAACTACACGTGGCCAATGTCATTACTATGCCCAAGCAATGGTTAGTCATGAGACTGGTCCTTCCCTCTGGAACTTCTGAATGGTCAAGACATATGTGTTGTCAGATTCTCATCTCTCTCTCTCTCTCTCCCCCAAACTCTCCTTTCCTGCTTTCACCACTCCTACTGTCTCACTGAGAAGGATGGTATCTGCTTGCTTTCTTTCTTTCTTTCTTTCTTTCTTTCTTTCTTTCTTTCTTTTTTAAGGGTCTTTCTCATTTATTTCTCCTTGTTCTTCTATGTAAGATTTCCTTTGAGCAATATCTCCAACTGTAGAATTTCTGATCAACGAGTTAGTGCACATTCAAGTTCCCAGAGTAGTTCTAAAAATGATCTCCAGGATAGCTGCACTTGCTTATATTGCATCTGATAGTGATGGAGGACTCCTAACTTCCAAGGCTCTCTTAGTCCAGAGCCTCGGACATTACTCAAACTTGCCATTCACATGCATAAAGTTTTAATTTACAGTTATCCAAAGTAAACTTTATTTCATATGCTTTTTAATTGTTTTAGTTTTTCCCTTCTTTGAATTGTTTCTTAATTTTTTGTTCATTCTTCTTTGGATTTCCTTAGTTTATTAACTGTTGGCTTGAAGGATTTTCTTATATCTTCACCTATTATTGGTTGTTCCTATCTTAAATATTTTTTTTCAGCCTGTTCATAGAGTGCTGCTTTCTTGCTGACTTTCTCTTTTGCAAAACTCAAACAGCAGCAGCTCTGATTTTGTTTTTGTTTTGTTTTGTTTCTTTCTCAGTGAAAAAGCAGGCAAAGACAGCATTGTTTTCAAGGTCCTTTTGACCTACTAAGTGTTAATGTAAAATCAAAAGATGCTTTCCCCAAACTTCCACTGAATTCTCGGAACTACCTAAATTTGAGGGCCAAAGTTGCCACTGTAGTCTTGGTTTGCTTTCTTTTTATTGTGAATGATGAATTTTTTTAGGAAAGAAAATAGTTTAGGGATTCCTACATTCTGAACCAAAGTATCCTTATTAAAACCCTATCATGCTCACTTACACATACCATATTACTGAAAGAGTAAACTGAGGATCAAACATTTTTGTGAGACCAGAATCAAACAGCAAAACAAGACTAAAACTAAAGTCTCCCAATTTAGAACTCAACAAAAACTATCTTACCTCCTGAGCAAGAACATAGGAAAAGAGGAAGGGAGGAAAAAGAGAGGGAAGAAAGCAGTAAGATAAGAAGAAAGACAAAAAGAAGACAGAGAGGAAATGAAGGAGGGCTTTCCTTAGTTTTGCTTAATCGTTGTTTGTTTGTATTCTACATTTCTATTAGAAAACGTATATCAGTAAAATAAGTCCCAAAAAAGAATCTACTTCCCTTTGTTACATATCATGTGCAGGCACAAATTTTTATAATGAATCTGATAACTTTTTATACCTAAAATGTACCAATAAATTTAAATAAACTAAAAAAATTTTTAAATAAAAAATTCAAACCTTGACACAGTTTCACAACATACAATTACCTAACGGTTATTTTAACAAGTGTTTAATCACCAACCACCAGTACACAAAAAACATCAATTAATTAACTGCAGATATCAGCCAACCAGTCGAGATGCTGGCCAAAGATTATGAGTTTGAATAAATGAAATACTGGTACACATTCTGTTGCTGTAAACTAATAAATTCTAGAATTTATTGAGCACTTATTTTGAATGAGTCATTATCTTATAAAATATTATTTATCATACTTAGTCCAGGGAACATCCTATTTTACAGGAAAGAATACTGAGGTCTAGGGAGATTAAAGCACTGCCCAACACCTCACAGGTAGTAGATGATGAAGTGGAAAGTTTTACCTAGGTCTAGAACCTCAGAACCCATGATACTAATGACTTAACACCACCTTGTAATACATTGGCATAATAAAATGGATTAGCCCTTAGTAAGCGCATCAACACTGAGTATTTTTCCATGGCTTATTTTTGTTTGAATTTGATTTTATTTTACACCAACATTTCCAAAAGAAAACTTTGGAAATCATCATTTGAACTTACACTTAGATGTTTTGCAACAAAGCAAGAGTACTTCAGCTTATTTAACTTGTCAGGCACAATTCTATTGAGAGATGTCTACAGAGTAAAATCATACAAATATTTTAATATATTGTAATTAGCAATTGTAAAGTACTTCTCAGCTTCAAAGAACTTACTAGCATTACACTTATTAATTTAGGCAAGTATCTTCACTTGTTCTAATGGGCAATTGATATGTAAACCCAAGAGTCATGTGGAAGCTGATTCCCAATTGCAATATGTGCCAGTGCGCTCCACTCACTGCTCAGGCTGGCAAGGTGTATTTATCTTCCTCTCGTACTGAGTTTCATCGGATTCAGACAAATGTGGAGGGGGAGAGGCAGTTAATGCTGTAGTTCTTTCATAAGTGTTAGGGGGATCCAGTAACCAGGGCAGTCATCTTTCCAACATGTGGAAAAATAGGAAGGATAAAACACCCCTGAAACAAAAAGCACCACTGCCAATAAAAAGACATGAGTTAACACTGGAACTAAATCTGAAAACAGGCTGAAGAATTGCTAAAGAAGAAAAGATTTAATAAGAAGAGGTTACATGGTGGGAGGCCAAATATACCATATCTTTATTGATTAGACTTATACCTATCCTTTGCCTGGTGCTACTTCAAATGGTCAAGTCATTCCAGAAAAAGAAATGCTAAGACTCTGCAGGAGAGTAAAGAAATTAATCCAGAGATGAGAGAACATTGTTAATTCCACTGTGGCAACAATACCATGCATTGATAAAAAATACATCAAACATTGTATGAGCCTGACTCTTTATAATGTTAGTAGAAATCATTTATCTATAATCTCAGAATCAAAAGACAAAAAACAAAGCTATTGTTTTGGGTTTTTTTTTTTTTTTTGGCAGTACTGGGGATGGAACCTACAGATGTTATACCACTGAGTTACACTCCCAGCCCTTTTTATTTTTTTATTTTGAGACAGAGACTTGTAAACTTTTGATCCTCTTGCCTCAGTCTCCTAAAATGCTGAGATTATATGCCTGTACCACTGTGCCTGACTAAAATAGGTTATTTCTACACTATCATCTTTGTATATCTAAGCTGAATATCTGGGCCTTTAAACTGAGCAAAGCAACAAAGCATAAAGCAGGAATCTATCAAAAGCAAAAGTCCCCCAAAAGTTGGACATATTCAAGAATCTTCAGCAATACTTCACTTAACAATGTCTGTATTTGGACAAGCGAGTATTAATAGGTTTATATAGTAGACATCTAAAGTCCAAAATTAACAAATCATAGATGTGTCTAGTCTCACATAAAAAACAGCCTAATGAGGCTACTCATTGTTGTCTGAGCTCCAGAACCTAAGAACCAGCACCCAAGAGGAACTAGAGCCAGATTCCAGGGGTTAAAGTTCATTCCAAAAAATAGCCAATGGCCATTTTTGGCATTTTTTCACCTTCTGAGGAAGTGTTGAATATTTTTTTCTGCATCTGGCCCAGTATATTATGAAACAAATGCATTACATGTGGTAATTTTAAGCAAATGACACCACTACAATTTCTTTAAAATATTCTAAGTCAGGGTCCAGTCTAGTAATCTGTACAAAATTTGCACAGATGGGAGTGAATGTGATAAGGTTTCAATCAAATATATATCTCTGGACAAAATTCTATGCCAACTTGTTGCTGGTATCTGCATATGGGGAAAATAAGATTTAGAGATTCAGGGTTGAGAATAAGCATCTTCATTTAAGGGGTAGAAATTAACATCAAACAAGTTTCTCAGATATCACTTAACAAAACTCAAGCCAATCAGAAAATGAGTTTGCTGGTTTTAGTCATATCTGGACGACAAGACTGAAACCAACACATGGAAGTCAGTGTCACCATTGATGACAACAGCGAGTGGAGAACCCTGGATTCTAAAAATTTTGTTTTGAAAATAGCAGATTGGTTTGGGACAGAACTAAATTTACTACCTACTCACTTCATATCAGGATGTGTAAGCAGGAAAAAATTTTTATACTTTAAAATGTGCCCAATTGTTGTACGTTTTAAAGTTGTATATGTGTGCGTGGTTTTGCTCTACTTTAAAGTACCGTTGTCAAAATAAAGAAGTGGCATGAATCTTAACCCATCAGGAATGGATTAAAGGTTGTAGTACAGGCTGACATTGAAGCTGTCTTTAGTTAAACAGCACAAACCTACAGGGAGAGATTGTGGCATTAGGCAGCCAGAACAGAAGCAGGATGAAGAACAGAGTTCTGGAAATAGACGCAAACCGGGAGTGGGAGAAGGGCAGAGGATACACATTTCAGTAGACCAGAGAGCTCTGTACTGAGAATTATCCCATGTAAATAGTACAGAAATTCCTTAGAATCTGTAACATTTGCAAAACTCCTCTTTTTTAATCTTTGACATAAATTTCACCCAAGAAAAGCTTTAAATATATACTCTCTTCTTCACATCTTCTTCCAGTTGCATCCAAATTAATATAGATTCCTTCATAAGTTTTGCTATTATATAATACCATGATGAAAATATTTATGCATATTTTTCAGAACTTCAGATAAAATTATTTTTAAAAAAAGACAATATAAATATTTTTAGAACTCTTGGCACATATTGTCAAAGTGTTCCAGATTGTCCCAATTTACTCTAATGCCAATAAAAAAGCAAAAATGCTTATATTGTCACACCCTCCCCCAAGAAATACTGTAATTTTGAAGAAAGCTTTTTGCTAATTAGAAGGGCAAGATCATCATTCGTAGCTATTTTATTATGTACTCCTTTGAACTCAGTTAACTTGAAAAGTCTTCTAGATATTCATGTATTAAAGTGTTCCTTTTTCATGAGAATTCAACTGGTATCTTTTGCTTAATTACTAACTGTATGCCCTACATTTTTCCTGTGATATGTACTTTGTTCACCAAAAGATGTACTTCTTCCTTAATTTTCCTTTAGAAAAATAGTTAAAACTAATTTTAAACAGAAATAGAAAAACTAAAGAGAAAAATGTTTCCTTGTAAAAATGCCAGCCCTATATGTGCCCTATTATAATATACGAACTGCTTTTAAATAATACTTTCACCATGTGTTATGAGCTCTTCTCTTACCAGAATGTCAACATTTATTCTTTGGCAAATTTTAAATGTTAACAATTAAGTATATGTAGAATTATGTGTCATGGAAAAAGCAGAAACCTCTTATTAAAGATACTTAAGAAAATGTCATATTTCTTAATATGTAAAACATGTTTTCTTTTTCTCAAATATAGCACTTTGGATTGTATTTTCCATTTTGTATATTACTAAAGAATAAAATCAGGTGAGCTTATGCTCTAACTAAAAAACAAAAGATAACAAGGGAAAATAATGAATTTTTAATACAGAATGTCTTCTGGACTACTGAATTAATTCACACATACACAGATATGCACAGTTTTTATCCTACTATTAACATACAAATAGAGTTAATGACATTACAGACACCTCCATGTCTATTAACAACTTTAAGAAAGGCTGAAAATCATGAAAATTCCCTTGGGAAACATCCTTGAATTCTTTCCTGTACATTCTTCATGAAGTTAGCTATTATAAGCAACTTAATGTTTATCATTCCTGTGCTTATTTTTATATCTTACTATATATTTGTCATGCATCAATAAACAATATGCAAGATTGGTTTGCATTATTTAAATGTATGTAAATTGTATTATATCCTATGTAGCCATCTAACATTGGGTTCTTTATCTCCACCTTGAATTTTTGAGATTTAACAAATGTAGCTCTGGTTAATTTTA
This sequence comes from Hydrochoerus hydrochaeris, assembly GCA_004027455.1. NCBI lineage: Eukaryota > Metazoa > Chordata > Mammalia > Rodentia > Hydrochaeridae > Hydrochoerus > Hydrochoerus hydrochaeris. The sequence continues at coordinate 124,754 of PVLA01000581.1, read as the reverse complement.
ACTGTTGCATAAAACATCTCTATTCATGGTCATATCTGTGGCTCAGCACCATCAACATAGCCTGAGACACTGTCAGAAATACAGAATGTCAGGGCCCACAGACTCAGAGAAATGGAATTTATACTTTACCATGATCCCTTCATGATTTAAATGCACACTAAAATTTAATAAATATCAATACTCAATCTCACTGCATTAAAATATCACAGTTTATTCACTCTTCTCTCATGTATATTTAGAGTGTTTCTAAAATTTGTTTTTTTTAATATTCTACTTATGGTTTGGTTTCGAAGAAAGCTTTCCCATCAGCAAAACTATAAACTGTTTCGTAAATAGGTCCTCTGTACACAGTGAATGATTAATAAGGTAGTTATTTATCCCATAATGCAGCAAACTAGAAACATGTATAAATTGCTCACAACCATTAATATACAAGATACGTTACCTTTCCATAGTTTTACTAACTGGACCAAAATCTTGCATCTGTTGACCAAGTCAACAAGATTTCAAATATAATTTTTGTATTCATCATCCTCAAATCCACTACACCAAACTTTTGAGTGCAAAGATAAGAATGAGACATGTAGCTATCAGTGCATCTTGTCAATGAGGACCCTTACTGACCTGGCCAATGAATAGGGCAATTTCATCGACACTGTTGACCACTTATCCTTCCAAACAAGATCCTGCCATTCCCACATATCTGTGTTTCAGCTTACAATCTACAACCTTTCTGTTTTAGAGTTAGGTGTGAGGGATCAACTTCCTGAGTAGAACAATTTCGCACTGAGAACACAAAGCACTTCCAGGTTTTTCCCTGCTTTTTGGGTCATCTTTGCCAAACCTGACATCTGTCCTCCTTTCCCTGCACCTTCCCCAATCCCTCTCTCTTCTTTCTCTTCTTCATCTCCTTCTTCTTCCTCACAAAACTCTGTTAATTTCCTTGGTAGGAAGGAGAATTCAGACTCTGGAAAGAAAACCAATTAATTCCTTATATTTCTTTACAAAGAACATAATATGCAGAAAAATGCAAGGTTCTAGTCATATTAGTACACAAACAATGTATAACTTAAGTCTATTAGAAGTTTAACATTTGCTAAAGAGGAGGATCTAACTCAGAGTAACAACCAAGTTCTCTTCATGAATGACTGCCCTTTGCAGTGAATAATTTTCTTTTAACTTATCTCCTCCACTCCAACACGTTTCATTTTATAAATTGGGAAATTAGCCCCAAATAGAGTAAATGTCTTAACCAAGATCTGGAGATTGATGACTTGAGAAATAATGAAGGCAGATTTCCTCAGGAAATGTCCCCACCAGTTTGATGCAGCATGAGTCAAATAGGATTCCTTTTTTCTGAGGTCACAGTGAGGGGTAGTTCAAAGTGCTGCCTCAGCACTAAACATGTAGGAATTAAAACCTTTGGCTGTCTGGTAAGGTAGAAATGAGTAAAAAGAAATTGGTAGGCTTGACAGGTTGCATGGTAAAATCCAGTAAGTCAGCAATTACTGAGAACTGCTAAAAAGGACACAGAGAGTTGATGGTAGAGCAGGCAAAATTCCATGAGTCTTGCAGCCTAAACAACTAAGTTCAACATGTTCACTTCCCACTAGATGCCAATTACTTCATACTTTACCTCATGTGATCTTCAAAATCATCTTATGGAGTATATTGATCACCATTTTATGTATAAGCTAGGTAAACTGGTTCAGACAGGTCTGAGGGACCACTCATCACCTAAACACATCTCTCCTACATGATGACTAAGTGGTAGTATTCTAGCTTCTTAAACCAAGATTCTTCCTTCATTCAAAATTCCTGTGTAAGAAGGCTCCTGGACTTTCTAGAAAACCAGTGTTGGTCAGGTGTGTCTCAGTCCCACCTGAGGCCAGTCTTGAGATAGTTCCATATGATAATGGAAGTCAGTGATTATTGATTTCCTATTATAGCAAAATCCTTGCGTGTATGTATATTCTTTATTATTTTCATAAGCCTCCAAAGAAACTGAGCTATAGAAACTGAATTATCTGAAACCATACAATATTAGTAAATTGTCTGTTATATTTTTTTTTCTAGATGTCCCCAAAAAAACTCAGGTAGTCAGAGGTGGAACTTTTTAAAAGGTGGCTGGATCTAGAGTGTCTGACACCAGGATTAATTCATGGTGCAACCCTGGAGTACCAGGATTAAGGGTGTGAGTACTACTCACCCTAAGTAACCCAGATAAAATATAAGGGACAGGAAGAGCTGTGGTCATCCCTTGTTCCTTTGCTACCTTTTGTCTGCCATCTCTTCTGCCATGCCTATCTGCCTGCCATTGGCCTGGGAACCAGTTGATTATGGACTGAAACCTCTATAAACGGTGAGCTAAATAAATCTTTTTTCTTCCTTTAAGTTGTGGGTAGGTATTGGTATTTTGTCTTAGCAATGAGAGAAAAGTAATTAAGACATTGTCATCAGTTAACTTCAAATTCTTTGGTCTCTTAAATCTTATTCTTTTCCCTATGTACCAATTCTTCCCCCTCCCACTCTCTGTCATGGGCATGCATGCTGTTTGTGTGTGTGTGTGTGTGTGTGTGTCTGTGTGTCTTGTGTGTGTGTGCATGGGAATTAGCTTCCAGACCATCTTATTCTTCTCACAAATCTTGATTTACACATATGTGCCTTGTGTTTACATGAATATCTAATGATAGTGAACAAAACATCCCCTTTAAGTCTCATGGGCTTATAGCAGGAGCAGTAAACAAAAATCAAATAGTCACAGTATCTGTCATTGACTTACTGAGATCAGATTTCTTTGTTTAGGTGTCCACTGGAAATGTCTCTGTAAGTCCAAAAGCAAATGATAAACACAATTACCTTCCCTAGAGAGTTCTCACTATACTAATTAATGAGTACAATAAATGCTGGTAGTTATGAAAGAGAGGTCGAGTTCACCCAGCCCTACAACTCTGCTCCATCCAGTTCTCTCCAAGATGAATCCAGACCTTCTGATGTAACAATTAACTTCAAAATTAAAATGTATTTTCTGGGAGAAATAATACATGATCATATAGTCATACTAAGGTATTAAGCCTGAAAGCTGACTTTGAGAGAAAGAAAAATTTTCCTAACAGGATATGTGCAAGTATTTCCTGTGGTATCATTTAACTCAGGCTAGTCTGGGAGGAAAACTATTACTGTGGAAACTCAGTATGAGTTTAAATCTTACTAAGGTACTTATATTTCCACTTTATAAGTCTTGTGCACATTTCAGATATTTCAACTGGTTTAGGGGAAAATTATATAAATAAAAGGTTGGAACATTTCTTTTGAAGGAACATTCTTTTGCTATTAGACTGTTTGGAGAAAGGTTACTTATGGCCAAATGATTAGGAGAACTTTGAGATAATTGCTGTTCAGCTCTCCAGTTTAGAATTTGAGGCTGTGGTTTGAAAAGGCAGAGTTGGCTAAAACTTTGTGACATCTTAAATAAATTGTGAAAACATTTTCACCATGTTTATAAAAGCATTATTTCTCAGAATCAGCGAGTCTCTATTAAAAGATTTTTATGCTTTTAACTGCTGCAGTGTGGAGCAGGTAACTTCAATCCCAAGACATCTGTGAAAAAGAGAATTGGGAACTGGCTCCTGATTTGGGTTCCTATGAAGGAAGAGAAAGATTTTAATTGAGTACATTATAGAAGCTTGGCTAACGCTAATGCCACATGAAATAAATGGTCTGCGAGTTGGATAAGATGATCCTTGTCCTCTGTGGGCTGTGATTGTGCTTCCAAAGGAAGATGGGGGATGAAGTTGAAGGAATGTTAAGCTTTAGAGTCCAAGGCATTAAAGATGTACCTTGTAGCTTGAAATAGCCAAACACCCAGATATTTTAAAGCAAAGGGAGTTATTTCTTTGCAACTGAGAAAGAGATTATGTGCTACATACAGTGTTTCCTTCACAGTGAGTCCATCTTTTGTTGGACAGTTCCTGGATGCATAAAACCACATTGATTCTGATCTCAGAAATAAGCTTCAGTAACAAGGAACTTATTAAACTACCATAAGCTATAAATGCAGTCATGCCATGCCTTTGCTCACAATCCCTCCATCTATGGTCCTCTGATGTCCACAAAATAAAACCTAAATGCCTCAGCATGCCACATTCCCATGTAAAGTATCCTCCTATTTACATCCACCATTTCCTCCCTCTCTTCTCAGTGCTTCCGAATACCAATGGTCTCACTGACCAGCTCCACCAGCTCTTAATCCTTGAATGGCTGTTTGTCTTTATAATCTTAACTCAAGTGAGACATGAGCTTCACTGCATGAAGGGGTTCTTGCTTACCAGGTAAGTGACTGGGCCAGTGTATCCTACCATGCAGCATATCTCACCATTCTGTATAGTCACTGTTTACCTCATCATAGACTCTAAGGTCCTTGAGAACATATCCCATGTGTACTCTTTGCACTTGTTAGTTAGGTATGACTGGGCAAATTACTTAACCACTTTGTACCTCTATATCCACAAGAAAACTACTAGTTAGGTCATATTTCCTTGTACTTTGGAAATTTAAAGGATGGAGATAATGTTCGGTATAGTGATTAATGCATAAAGATTGTACTTATGTTTACAACAAAAAGGGACAATTTACAAGTCATGACTCAAAACTAACGTGACTGACTCACAATTCAATACTATGTTGGTTGTATCCCATTAGTCTCCATTGATTTCAAGTTTTCTTTTACAAAACGCTCAGTAGCTGTAAAATAAATAAATAAACAAAAGCAATTTGGACACTGTAAAGGCCTGTATAAAGCTCACCAGGGCAAATTCCAGTGACTAGGAATCACTTCATTCATTCAGCAATCTCTTCAGAGTTTGCCACAAGCATTGAGCTTGGGCCAGTCTTCCAAATAAAGGCATAAAAGATCATTCTTCAGGCTGAAGAATGTAGCCTACAAATTGCAAAGGGCTAGCCAGTATTTCCTATCCTCTCTCAGTTCTTCTAATTCTTCTATACCTTGATCAAGTATGATCTTCCCATGATAAGTGTGAGATGGGAGAACTGTTATTTCCACTTCAGCAGCTATAGGTCCTTAGAAAGATTATTGTCACTTTTATGGTTTATTTTTCATGAAACTCTTCATTTATGCTATTGTAACTACTTTAATGACCTGAACTGATTAAAAATATGTACCTTTCATGGCCATTTTGGCTTTGGATAAGAGACAGAAATTTCCAGTAACATATCTGGTAAAAGTGAATTTGTTTACACCATAATGGCTTTAGGAACTACATTTCCAATTGATGGCAGAATTCACCACATTTTTTACAATACCTTGCAAAGAAATCTCACAAATAAAATCTCCAGAACTGCTTCTGAAATTGGCAAAAATTATGAGATAAGAATGTTCAAAGCAAGAAGTATTTGGAGATAGATTAATGGCAATGTGTCTTACTGCAATTATCTTTTAAATTTAAATACACACTAATTTGCAATCACCTCTTGTATGTCTGAATGAGAGGCATATAGATAATGCAATTGTTTGAGTAGCTTCATAAAAATCACATCACAGTTCAAGCAGAGCATAGTGTCAGTGTCGTCTTGGCCTTGTTCTAACTACAATGACTCTAGCTACATTGCCCAACTTTTCAATGTGAGAGAAAGATATAAACACAGAAATATCATAACACATCCTTCGTTACATGATATATTTTTTCTTGGATAGAACAGAGGCATCCAAAGAAATTCTTGTAATAGCAACTTATCAATCAATCACTCAGCAGACTTTTAATGGAAAACCTACCACATCTGTTGGCCCAGGTCCTCTGAAAACTGGCTTGTTGGCCGCTTAAATAAAATCCATATGTTTTTAAATTCCAAAACATGGAGAAAGGGCATCTTAAACAGCAGGTTTTTCCCCTGAAATGATTTTTTAAATCAATAACTAATCTTAACTTCTTGGTTAATCTGAAAATTTATTGTTTTTCTAGGTTTTTATTAAGGTCAGTATATTGTCCAAACTATAAAGCACTGCTTCTTGATAATATTTTCCCATAAACAATACCTGAAGTACTGTGTATACATTGTTAATGCTGTCTGAACTAATACTTTGCTAGAAGAAGCCAAGTGAAACCTGGATCACATTGAGAATTTACAATCATTTGAATGTTGAGCCTTGAATGCCAGTGAGATCAAAGTTTATCACCTAGGAAAGATGGCAGATACATGAGGTGCTTTACAGAGGAGAATTTACTTTGATAAGTTCCGCATGGTCTAGGGATATTATCTTTTGTTTTCTGTGCTCAAAGATTTCATTTTGCCATTGTAACCAAGGGACATCATTCTGTCTGAGAGTAACATAAGCTCAACTCATAGTATTATTAAATAAGACAGATTTCTCACATACATAAAATTAGTTCAGAAATAAGAACCAGGCACATGCAGCAGTTATACTATCATTATGGACTCAAGTTTTCTCTGCTTCATTGTTTTTACCATTGATTTACACCATCAAGTGTGCCTCATTGTTCAGGATGGATGCCAGAACTCCAGTAACAATAATGTCCACATGCCATGAAGAAATAAAGAAGAAAGGGCAGAGAAAATAAAGAAACACGGTAGCCATATGTCTGCTTGTAAGGTGCTTTTGGAAGCAAACAATCATCATTTGCATACCTCAAATAACTGGGAAAAATAACTGGATATATATTTTGCTTATTCCATAGGGAAAACATTGGATTCTATTTGTAAGACAAAAGTGGAGAGTGGAGGTCATTTGATAATTAGCGTCTTTCACAGATGTGCAAATCAGATTGGCACATTAGTAATTTATAGCAAGAAAGAGCACTGTCTTACATTGAGGAATAGCAAGAATGGGGTGGGAGAATTAAGTCAATCTACTCAGTAGGAACCATCTGCCAGGATATAGATGGACAAAACAGGTAGGGAAGTAAGACAGAACAGAAGACAAAAGCCAGTTCAGCAGAATAAATGAAGAGTGGAATATCAGTGTAACTGCACAGCAAGGAAGCAGGAGCCAGAGAAGCCAACCAGTTCAAAACTAAAAGACTATAAAAGATATTCATTTGCAAATCTAAAAATAATTCTGCTATAACAAGTTTTCTAAGCCTCAACATCATGGACATTTTAAACTAAATAATTCTTTGTTGTAGGGGGCTTTCTCGCATTGTGATACATTTAGCAGTGTCTCTAACCACCCACCAATGGTCAGGTATACCCTCTCCAGTCATCAAAATCAAAAATGCTTCCAGATAATGTTTAATATTCCTGACCTCAATGGGGCATAATTGCCCCCTATTGTGAACCACAGTTTTAGAAGCTTTGTTGATGTTCCAGTAGGTTTTGTAGTTTTCAACTCTGAAAGTGTCATAAAAGTACTGGAAACTTCTAAGAAAAATGATAAAAACTAATAGCCCAAAGGGGTTTGGAGCTTTTGCATTGAGCAGTACTGCTTACATTTCCTGTATCTTATCTCAGGTGATGCGATCAAAAGCACTGTTGGTAGCGTGGGGAAATTGGACGCAACACAAGAGATCTATTATCCTGAAGGGGTCAGGAAAGTGATGTGGGTACATGTAGGCACATGAATCACAGGTAGTTGTTAAAAGTAAATAACTCGATAGATGTACAGCAACATGGGTACAACCGTAACAAATAGTGTTAAGATTTTTAAAATTCAAGGAAGTTCTGCAGAGTAGTATCTCTATAAATTTAAATACTGATTCATATGTTCACAGAGACACAAAGCCTACATATTTTACAATGATGCAGACCTTTTGAAGCATTTGATCAAGCATGTTAGTGTGAAGGTCTTTGTACAGGAAAAGGTTGGGATTGTATGTAATAGAAAAAATTAAGAATGAATTCATATGCAGTAAAATGTGTTAGTGTGTTATGAATTAGAGTGAAATTAATTCTTAACACTTGCTGGCCAGTCATACATACAAGAAAGAGAGAGAGGGAAATGAGACAGAGAATGGAAATTCATGTTTATATCAGAGGTAGTGTTAAATGGATAATCATGAAATTAATATGTAGGATAAACAAGTGGGAGAAACTCTCTAAGAATTTCCACGTTAACACAGGGGATCAATTTCACAATAATGACTTTAACATCCACACAGGCTACCTCCTGAATGATCGTTGGAGCTGTTCTAATTACCAATTGCCCAGTTTTCAGGAAGGAGAAATAAACTATGACTTCTTTAAACCATAGTCAGTTGTGATTTTCTTCTTTCAGTTGAATCTACTCCTAACAAATCCAGTCCCAAGATACCTAAAAGATTAGAAACTGTGTCAATTCCTTAAACTGGTCTAATTTGTAAACTCTAGAAGTGCCAATTAGCTGCTACTCACACTGTACACTATACCTGTCACCTTGTTGGAATGCAATGCATATTCTAATCTTGAAAAATTTATGGTGAATGTCTGGACACCACATATTGCTGGGAGCTGTACTTTTCGGCTCAGGACTTTCCTGTTACTAAATTGGATGAAAGCCTGTCAGACTATAAATCTCAAGAGGTAGGTTTTTGTCATCAGCTGTTGAATAAGTCCCAAGATAGTCATTTTAAATCTCAGTATCTGATCTTGCTCCAATATTATTTCAAGGTTGATTTAAATTGTATACAATTATCCAGCCTTTAAAAAATGAAATTACCTTTTTCTAACAGAAAAGATGCTCCTGATTGAATCTCACTGAAATAACTAGGCAGATGACAAGCAGTCTGTCCCAAGGTAAAGCTTTGCTAAAGAAATTACTACACATAAATTAGTAACCACTTTCTCTATACTAGAAAATCACAACAATGTAAGACTTCAAAAGGGCTCAAATAAGAGTACTGAATGTTGGTGTATTATGATACTCACAACTAAGAACATGTTAAATTTTTTTGATAGTTCTACAACTTATTCTCTGTTTTTCACTATCTCATTTTAAAAAAAACCAGCTTTTGATTACACTGGAATATAAAATCTTTCCAGTTTTCTGCTGCTGAATTCCTACATGTCATTAAGATAAAACAAACTCCATTTGGACTAAAAATGTTTGGCTAGCTTTGTATCTTTCAGAGAAAATTTGAAATTTGAGTAAAGCAATCATTTGGGTAGAGGCTTTGGAAATGAGTACTTTTCCTTTTATGGCAACTGCTCTGTTCTCTGGCAAGTCTAAACAGCAACTTAAACACTTTTGTACTTTGCTCAGATCTTGGATGAGAGAAGTCATTCAAGGACATAGATCTAATGCATGTAGTTCTATTACTCTTCCCAAAGTGAATTAGAACCTCTGCAAAATGCAGGCAGAAAGTTACAACCCCTGACGTGGGGTTGGAAGGGATTCTTAACTTTCTTCCATACCACCATGTCCACCACAGAAGCCTCTGGAGGCTGGCCAGCCGTGTCAGCAAAGCCACATAAGTTTCCATCTCAGTGATTATGCCCCAGGCCTATGTAGGGCATGAGTCCCAGACCCTCATGAGTTGTGTCTTGTTTGGTTATGGTGGGTTTTGTGTTGACACTAACTTGAGGATATGTTGCCTGTACCACTGCTGGCTTTTTGGAGTTTTGCATAGTAATTGTGACCTGGCTGCAGAAATCACCAAAGGAAACTACATTTCAGCAATGAGAATGGTGAAAGAGAGAAAGGGAGAGATTGCCCAAACCTCTTTAGTCTGTGCCCTTGGAGAGGCAGCATTCAGCTACACAGATTGAGTTCCAATCCAGCTCTCATTGCATAGTTACTATGCAATGAGAAATAAATTATTAGTCTCTCCATGTCTTATTGTCCTCACCTATAATTTGAGAATAAAATAAACTGTCAGGCCTATCAGGAAGTCTAAAGGAGTTAAAATTTATAAAGGACTTCATACAATTCCTGACACATGATAAGAACCACATAAATGTTTGGTAAATAAAATTTCTGTTTCCGTATATTCAATAAAATGATGCATCCAAATTTTAGTTTCGTACATAAAAATGTGCATTTAAAGTATAGCATCTCCAAGATTTTAGTCCTACTTCTAAGTTCCAATATAAAATTCATCTCTTATAAATAATACTCACTTAGCTAATTTTAGCTGATTCACACAGCACCATTAATGAATGAAGCAGTGCGCCATGCACTGAGGAGTACGACATCACATGATAATAGAATAAGAAAAGTTATACGATATTAGGCAGGTTACTTAACCTCTCTGGGCTGTATATTTTCCCATCTATGAGTAATTAATCTCAGAAGCAACTTTCACCTTTAGTAACCTATAAATCAATTAAGTTATAATAAAAAGATCAAAACAATGCCCTAAACAGGAATTACGGATGGAAAAGAATTTTATTATACATATTAGTGCATATTGTCTCATCTTGCCTTGCTTTGTTTCTCTAGTAATTCAAAACTTTAAGGCATGCAAATTAGACCTCTAGACAGTACTGTTAAGTATAAATCAATAAAATTTAAATTATGAAGCTTTTTCAAATTTTAATTGTGAAATTTTGAATGTAGAGGTTAGCAAGAAGTTCTTTTACAATTTTGATTTTCAACAATTTAAGGAAGACTTCCGACCCGATGCAAACTTCACATCCAAGAAGTCCCACAAGGAATCTCACATACACTCAACCACAAGCCTACTCACCCTATTTGAGATTCTCCCCCAGGTGACCTCTGCATGCTAGCCATTTTCTTTCACACATGAGAAGAACTAAATTTCTCTTTCCTTTAAGCCATTCTATTTAAAGTCTCTTTGTTACAGTACCTTAGAGGGACTCCAATTAATACTCACTCATTGTTCTTCTCTTTAGAAGGATGGTTACTTTGGGGAATTGTGTAAAGAGAGAAAGAGGAGAATAGAAGAGTTTCAAAGGAAAATGATGTTAGAAAGAACTCATAGATTCTTTGAGTTCTTTCTAACTATACAGAAACAGTTCTTTGAGTATTTGATAAACACAAACTTTTCCCTCTTCAATCACCAGATTAGAATGGAATTCAAATTCAATGATATAATGAAAGAGAAGTCATAGAATAATAAAGGTTTAGGTTCTATATGAGCTCTGATGATAGTACCCTGTATCTTGCCACCCACTCCAAAGTTCTCCCTGGTGAATAAAGAGGTAGAAGGGAAACAACACTCAACTAGAATGTTTGTAGGATCCCCAAACAGAGAATACAAGGACTCTCTACAGTAGGGCCCTGAGGAGGTAGCAAGTCATTGCAGAGAAAGTGACTGCTCCATGTACTTGGATGCAGAGTGAATTAGACTGTCTGACAACAGTCTCTATGCTCCATTCGGAATCAAGAATATTAGGAACCTGCTGTCCCCAGAGTGACACAGACAAGATAGATGGAACCAATGACCTAAGGGGAAACTGTGAAACAACATAAAGATTGAGAGAGCATCAGTCTACATTAACTGACATCTGAGGAGAGATTTGTCAATAGATCAGGCAACACTAACCAGAAAAAGTGACAGTAGACAATCACAACATCTAACACAGACTCACTGGCACTAATTAAATCCCTAGAACTTGCATAAAGCCATGAAAGGTCGAGATGACCTTGGACTGACTGTGATGAAATTTCCAACACACTAGAATAGAACATTTTAACACCTACCTAAAATTTAGATGGGAAAAAAGTAACATTTTCATCCTACAAACTTCTCACTAATATTTAGCATTTCTTTCAAAGAGACTGCACAGCAAGTAGTTAAGCATAATCTGTCACCAATAGAAATCACCAACACTTGCATGTGGAGCTGCTACAGGTATCTGACAATACCATTTATGCTCATTGCTACAAGATATAGCAATTATCAAAACAGTTCCAGATATTATTTTAAATATTTTCATATATTTATTTTTAGTCTTTCCATAGAGAATAATATCAATGATCCTTATATAATTGGACTTTTTACATAATGGTATTAAAAAACATTTTATAATCTGCAGCAAATATTTTAAAGTTAATCAATTAATTTCATTTTTACTTCTGTGCATTTTATATTATGAATTTTAAAAACATTCTACAAAAGAATCCTGTTCATTGTCAGATTTCCATGCCACAATAAAGTTAAGCCTTCAATTTTCTAGAGTGATAGATGTACAAAGAGTAGAAAAAACAAAGGAAAGGAAGGAAGAAATGAAGGGAGGGAGATTGGGAGAGGAAGGGAAGGAGGAACAAAGGATACGGAGGGAAGGAGAGGGGAAAGAAGAGGAGGGTTGGGCAGCGGAGAGGGGATAAAAATAGAGTTGATTTCTTATGTACCAGAGTTTTGGGACTAAAATTCTTAGCCATTGTAATTGTTTTTGAAGAGGTAATGGTTTAGTCGTACAATGCTAGGTCATTATAGATATAATTGATAGAAATTTCTTTTCTTCAAAGAAGGAAGCCTTTTCTTGAAAAGCAAATATCTATGCTAGTGATCCTATGTGTATGTGAATCATCTACAAAGACTTTAGTGTAGACTTTAATATAGATTCAAAACTTGATCCCTGAGTGTTATGGTTTGTGTCTAGAATCCTCCCCCAAAGCCTCATGTGGTCACATGTCACAGGTCAGATGTGGCTGAATCTAGAGTACCTGACTCTGAGATTAAGTGTATGATTACCAAATCAGTCCATTGACTGGTTTGGTTTGGCGCCACCCTACTCTCAGGAGTCTAGATAGAGTATAAAAGTGCAGAAAGAAACTACTAAAGTTTCTCATTCGCTTTGCTGCCTTTGTCTACCATAAACTGTTTCTCCTCTGTAATGCCCATTTACCATGCCAGTCTACCTTGCAACCAGTCAAGTATGGACTGAAACTTCTACAAACTGTGAGTTAAATAAACCTTTACCCCTCTAGCTTTAGGTTTCAGGCATTTTGTTTGGTAACAAGAAAAAAGTAGCTAAGACAGAATTTGTTGCCAAAGAACCGTGGGAACATTGCTGTGACTATACCTGACCATGAGGTTCAAGAGCCTTTGAGTCTGGCTTGTGGGAAGAGTTAGGGAAGAACCAGAGGTGCCAGCCAAAACAGTAGAGCTAGAACACCTTAGGCAGTACTTGATGGGAGATTCTGGTAAGAGTTTAGAAGACCAGAAGACTGATAGAAATTGTGCTGGTAAAGACCAGAATCAGGACACTTCTGCTGGAAATAAGTACTATATTGCCTGTTGGACTCCAGAGAATGTGTGTTACACTTTGGCAGAAACTTTATCTGCATTTTGCTCATGTTCAGAGACTTTGGCTAACATGAAGATTAAAGGTGGTGGACTAATTAATCTAAATGAAGAAATTTCAAGGCAGTCTAACACTGATGTGGTAGCATGGCTTATAGTTAAGGGCTTTTAGCCGCATTTATACTAAGAATCAAGAGTAAAGAGTGCTGCAGAATGATTTTAAAAGTTTTAAATTTGGCCAGAAAGGAAGCTCAAATAAAGCTGCAGCCTGAAAATATGGAATGGAAGAGAAATTGGTTGCTGAACAGACTAGCAAGAAAAAGTCAAGTATTTCAGAAGAAAAAAATCACAAAGTATGACCTAAGGACAACATAAGAACCAGCAGGACTCCAATCTTTGCATCGTCAGAATTGGGAAGGTAAAAGACTTTGCTTTGGGAAGAAAGCCCAAGAGGACCATGCTCTAGAATGGCAGTGTTATAGATTAAAAACTGGAGGTCAACTTAATGCCAACAGAATTAAATAACCATGATGCTGAGTGTAGATGTTTCACCTGAGAAAAGTTGCCAGCATAAATAGAGACGTGGAGAAGGAGAAGAAAGGTGTAAAGGCGTTGAGGCGTTGTGGGTTCTCCTATAAGTTGCTGTTTGAGCCGTTGGTTCTGGAGAAGCTCTGGTCCTTACATTGAGCATTGTCTTCTGGCTCCAGAGGGGAAGACATGTGCTGCTTGGTCTTCAGGATGAACTCGTCACACTGGCTTCCTGGCATGTACTCGTCAGAGGAGCTCGGGGCCTTCATGTTGCTAAGGATGGCTGTGATGCTTTTCAGGACAGCCCTGATCTTTGTTTTGAGTGTGACTTCTCAGCTTCAGTGTAGCAGGTCAGTTGCTTTGTCCTTTGTGCTCCAAACTACTCTGGAGAATCATTTAAGGCTTCAAATGTACTGTTACAATCTACCAATATATATAATATTCTTTTTTTAGTGACAGGGACTACATATTATCCCATTGTAGAGTCTCCATAGTCTCTGGCTAGCACAGAATCTGATCCAAAGACATCAAATGATGCTGCTAGTTGGTAAAAATCTATGGGTAAATTAATACTAAATAATACATTTTAAGGAAAATAGCTTAGTCTGATTAGTCATTTGCAATGTGAGCTTGTACTACATCAGAATGTGAGCTGTCTGCTACATTATTTTTCAGATTACAAAGCAGTGGTCAAGGATCAAATATTCTCCATGGATATATCTTATTTGTCATCACAGCATAAAAATTGTTTTAATGAATTCCCTTTCACTATAACGTGTACTTCTCTCTAATCGCCTGACCCCTGAATCCATTTTGTCTTGTTCCTACCAGATTTACACCTTCTTGCCTCATGAAAGTATGTGACTTATCAATAGCCTTATCTGTTTTTCTGGACCTTGATCCTTGGCTCTTGCTTCTTGGCCATAGCTCTTAAATTCTGTTTATAGTTGCTGCCCAGGTCCTTCTCTCCACTTCCCAGAAGCATCCTTAAATACACACCCACATGCACATTCCAGACCTCTAAGCTTCTGCCTTTGACACTTACCCAAGTCCTGTCTGTCTGAGATTGAAATCTATTTCCTTTTCAAGTTAGTGCCTTTAGTGGTACCAGTTTGAAGCTTTCTTATCCCTCAGTGTATAGAGGATAAATTTGAGGACACAAACACACACAACCCTTCAAACTATGTAACTTTTGAACAATTTCTATTTCTAATCCTTACTTTCCCCAGTTGTAAATGGGAAATTGTATCTTTCTTGTAGATTTATTAGAAAAACTAAACAAGAAATTATGGTAAGTATCATGTAGCATTGGCAAACTTATTAAATTATACCTTCTTCAGTTTGGTTAAGGTACTATAGTTCCACAAATAGCTAACAAGATCTAGAACATAGAACAGTGAGATTCTATGTTATTCTATTCAAATATATTATTCAGTAAATCCTTACAAAACAATAGCCAAACACTATGCATTAGATACTATTATTTCCATGTTAAAGAAGATAAAATGCCATACAACAGAAAGGAATGGTTTCAGATACAAGCAGTGAAATTATTTTTATAACTTACAAAGCAAAAAGTTGGAAGCCCCATGATTAGGAAGGTGATTCATCAAGGTAGAGGCACAAAGTCAGGATCAATGGCATATTCTTGTCCATCTCTTGGTCCAAAGATGGCCTCCACATTTTATACATTTGCAAATACAAAACAGGATAAAGTAGGAATGATGGTCAAAAGAGAATGACTTTCTTTTCATGAAGGGAATCTGAGAAATCTAGGTTCTTACTTTCTTAGTCTTCCTCGCGGGAAAGTGAAAGACTGGGAAATGAATATTGGACTAGCCAAACAAATGTCATTTACAAACAGAATTTTGAGAACTAGGGTTCTAATGCAAGTTCTTTGACAATCCTTCATGTTCCAGTACCTGATATCTTTATGACTATGGCCAGTCCTCACCTCTCTGTTCCTTCCTTCCACTTAGAATGAGTCTGGTTATCTGGGAGTGAAGCAGCTATTTGTGACCATAAACCAGCCAGTATGAGGACAAAGACTCACAATTCACAAATATCATAGCTTACAGAAATGTAAATTATTTTCCAGGTAAATAGTATATCAGTAAGAAATGCAAATCAAGCTTTCTATTACTATCCTGCACTCTTCCAAAGAAAACACAGTTTCTGTGTTTAGTGACCTAAGATTAAATGGCATGTTATAAAAAATTTTATCTTTATGGAACATCTATATTCACATTCTTGAAAAAAATTCCCATTTGATACAAAAATATGAGTAATATTATTAAGCAGGATTTATCAAATTTGCCAAAAGATTTGAGGCATATTTAATTGGAAGGTGATTTATATACTTATAAAAGATTCATTTTACATTTGATCATAAATTCATGTAACCTAGGTAACATGTATCTGCTATATCTTTCAACCAAATGTGTCTTCAACATTTTTAAATGTCAAGCCAGAATCTTACTGCAAAAAGTGTTCTGTGTTTGTTTGAAGACTAGAATTACATTTCAATTTATTTCCCAATTCACTGATATTTACAAAGTGTAATTATATTGGTTAGATTATTTCAACCAAATCTTAAGAAATAAATATGCAATTTTGATCCAAGTTTTACTCCAAAGCCATATTATCTTTCATTCAGTTTATCAAGCGATGACTATAGTTGCTTTATGAAAGTAAAACAGAAAAGAACATGTATCTAAAAAATACTAATGAAGTCATTTACTTTAGAGAAGAAGAAAACAACTTTCTCTTTTAGTCTGAAAATCCCTTATGATTAACAATACTAGTTGTCGATGATGGAATAGTTCTTCCAATTTAATGTCTTGTGTTTTATGAAATACCTGCTTTCTGTTATCAGTATAGAAGGAAAAGTAGATTATAAATATTGTGCCCAGAGTTATCCTCTAAAGAGCATTAAAACAACAGAATACACAGAGATACTAAAGCTTCCTCACTAGGAGAAGTAAAAATCTTCAAGTATGTTATAGAAAGAGTTGATACTGTGAATGGCTACAACATACAAAATTAATTGAATGCTAAGAATGATTGTTGGTTTTTGAAGTCATTTTTCACTAATTTAAGTCAGTATTTATTTGAACTACATTCACCTGTTAACAACAGTAAACCAACTTAGAGTAGCTTTACTATGTGAGTATTCTGTCTCATACAATAAGAAGTTGAAGAAAGGTAATCTAGCAGAAATAGATACTCAAGAAATGCCAGGAGGACCCAGCTCTACACATTGAGTTGGGGTAATCTTGGTCCTCATATTGACTGCTTTATGCTCACAAAATAGCTGCTTTATTCCCAGCTAATCAGACTTATTGGAAGTGGAAGAAGGAAGGGCAAGGTCAGAACTGATCACTAGTCCACTACCACAGTGAAATTTTATAAAACAGTTTCTAAGCCATCAAATCTCCATGAAAACCTGAAACTCTATGAGGTCGAATGGCTTGCCTTAGCTAGTTATAGTTAAAACAAGTCTCTTAGTCCTTGTCTGATATCATTTCCCTTGTGCCCACCACTTTCTGGAAGCTGGATGGAATTCCTTAAGAATGCTAAAAAAGCAGCATTGAGACTGCTTCGTAACCTGGAAGAGAATGGCTAGGAAAGGACTGGGTCAAGTAAGAGGTAAGGCATTGATGTAGAGGAAAGAGAATTCAATTCACTTTGGATGTAGAGGTTCTTGGCATCTATATTTCTCAACATTGTAGATTAAATCAAAGCATGGAGACAAATCCTCAAATCTGATTTAACATCCTCTCTCAATATTTAAATTGAAATGTTATAATTAGTATTGAAATTGTATAGGTGGCTCAGTGCCGTAACCACTACCAACCATTCTAAAAAGCTGTCCTTTGATAGACATGAGTACTGCACTCCTTTTATCAAAGTAACTGGGTCATATAACTAAACAGGAAGCCTGTCAACTGAGAGTGGTGTCATGTAGTTTGTCAGAATCCTGCTTGGAAAAAGTGAAACACATCCTGCTATGTGTGATGGCAGATGGCCCCAGCATGCCTTCATGCTTGGTCAGATGTTATTAATCTATGACCAAAGGAGCAGGTGGTAAGCAAACACAGCACCATTTCCTCAGAAGTCACCAAGCTCAAGAAAAGTGTGAAGGGTCTCAACATGTTAAAATTTCCATCGTACTTATTTTAATAATTACGTTTTTTAAGTAAATGGAAAAATGGAGCTCACGTTTTTTTTCCTCCATTTTCCTGGCATATATGAAAGATCCTATAGACTATTGTGAGCGATTATTCACTTACATACTCACTGGATGAAAGTAATTTTAAAATAGGACATTAACTCCACATTTAAAGAAAATTCATTAAACCTAAGTAGTTCATTACCATGAAATATATTTGACTATATTTTCTAGCATGAATAAGAGTTTCCCCAATATAAAATATTCAGCCAAATGTTTTACAGATGAAGGTACATTTTGATTGAAAATTATTCTAAACTGGACTATTTCTTTCTGCACAGCCCTGGGACACCACCCCGGATCTGATGGGTCAATAACTTTTCTAATAGGAAACATCAGTGCACGTTGAAACATTTTCATAAAGCAATTTAAACACTAACATTACAAATTAAATTTTTTAAAATGTATTCCTATAGTTATTAAAAAGGCATGATCAGACACTATTCTGCGCTACCCAAATAGCTTTCCTTTCATATTATTATTTGTATTAGTGAAAGTCATTTAAAAATGAAATCCCATTTCATTTATCTTTGTGTTTATATTGTTCTAACCTAAGTAAGAAAAAAACTAATCCCTTTACAAATGAAAATAACCTTCTTCCATTCCCAACTAATTTGATCTTCCATTCCCAACTAATTTGATCTGCAGAAGGTCGGTTCCGAGGGAGAAATCTCATCCTGAGGGTTGGAGTAGTAGCAAATTTATCTTACTTAGGCATCTGGTGTACTAATTCATGAGGATTCTGAAACTCTGGACTTACTACTTGTAGCTCATGTCCAGCAGCAGGCCCTTTTATACAATATATTCTGCAGTGGCAAAGCATAAGCTCAACTCAGCGATATTTCAAAAAAAAATTACAGAGCTTTAACCTTTAGGAATTGAAAAGGAGCAGCTGTTTAATATCATGGGAACTTGCCTGGGGTTGATGTTTGAGAGACGGGAGAAAGGGTCATGGAAATACAATACCCTCATTTAACACAGTTTACAAAGGAAAAAGAGCATCCCAAACCAAACATCTGAATCACAAGATGAAGTCTATTTTTTCCTATGTGAATGACTACCAAATCTTCTTATTTGTGTATTTTAGTCTCACTTCTATAGAGATAAACACACAGTTGCTAAAGTTTCATATTTGGAGAAAAACACTAAATATACTTACATGAAGCCACCCCAATATCTGTTTCTCTAAGTGTCAGCAGAAAATCCCCACAGTGATGCCCTAGGTCACTGCTCCACCTCCATGTAATGCAGCGTTATAGTGGGATTCAAGAACGAGGTGCTGACAGGGATTTTAAACAACATAAGCACAACTGTGGTCTGTGGAGAACTAGTTCCCTGCCACTGTTCCTCCTTAAGCTTAGTCCGTGATAGAGATAATTAGAAAATTATATTGCCAAATGATTGTAGAAAGCTTTCATCATTTCCTTTCTACTTTCAATTGAATTGAAGGAAGACATAGAGGGCATTGCTAATATTTTACCTAAGTCTAGACCTTGAAGGAAGCATCCTAGGCAGGTTTGTGCCTGCTAAAAGTTTCATAAACCTTGCAAAACTTCTATCAAAGTAAAGCTGTTCGACAAGTTAATGTTAGAGAGCCTTAAGAAGCTCAATCTTAACTGCAATTACAGCACCTACTAAAAATAACCTACACAACTACACAGACAGCAGGCATGAAGGTGAACCGTTTGAATGTTTCTGCCTCCCATAAGCAAGATAAACAACTTATTGCGGTTGATTAATTTAACAAAACTACTAAACGTTTAACTAACTCTGAAGTGGCTTGGATATTAAATAAGAAGACACTTTACATGCTGTAGCCATTAGGAAGGTGCTTTTTTCTTTTGAGTTTAAGGAAGTCCACATTAGTTCATGAATTCACTATAGCCTGTACCACAAGACATTGTCTGGAATTATGTCCTCACTCTGGCCTGTCACAGAAAGCTTATATATAAGGTTATTTCAGTAGCAAACAAAAAATGCTTTTGTGTACCACGGACAGATACAGTATACCCAAGAATGCAGAATATGTTCACTTGATAATATATAATCAGTGAGACTATAAATATAATGTGATTTGGCTGCTAGCAAATGGGTTGTTAAAGTATTTTCCATTTGCTAGTTTTGTAAGACTAAACAAGCTTTTAAGCATTTCATTACAATTTCTCCTTCTATGAAATGTGAACAACAATACCCTATGAAATTTGTTGAGTAAATACACTAACATACAAATTATTCTTGCATATAAATTATAAGCTAAGTGTATGGTTTACTGTGAATGCTTTCCAAACCTTGCCTCCAATTCCATAAGAAAAGTTTTAAAAATAGTCCCTAACATAAGTTTAAAAAAATAGACCCTCCAAAATACATCAACATCTTAATTTCTGAAACCTATGCCTGTTACTTTATTTTCTTAAAAAGTGTTCTAAAAACATGATTATATGAAATATTTTGAGATGATAAGGTCATCTTGGATTATCTGAGTGAGTTCTAAATCCAATCACAATAGTCCTCATAAAACAGAGTTGTTATGGACTAATGTTTGACACTCCCTTCTCATGCTTTAATTCACATGACGAAATCCCAGCACCCTTCCTCCAGTGTGATGGTATTTAGGAGTTGGGCCTTTGGGAGCCAATTATTAATAAGGATGAAGCTCTCATGAATGGAATTATTTCAGTAGCCTTAGAAAAAGAAACATAAGAGAGGTGATTTTTTTTCTCTCAGACATGTGAAGATACATTTTGAAGACAACTGCCTGCTAACTAGAAAGAGAGCTCTCACAGACATTGGATCTGCCATCTCTTTTACCTCAGACTTCCCAAACCAAGGCATACAATATATGAAAAATTGTCAAAGAATCCCAAGAGGCTCAACAGGGATGACAATAATCATGAATCAACACAAAGAATACAGACAGCCACCAGACACTGGAAGAGGCCAAGAGAGGACTCTGCCTGAGGGCCTCCTGAGAGAGCACAGACCTGAAGCACCTAGACTTTGGTCCAGTGAAACTCATTTCAGATTTGGCCTGCAGAACTGTGAGAGAATAAATATTTGTTTCAAACCATGATGTTTGTGGTAATTTGTTAAAGAACCACAGGAAATTAATATACCTTCTTACATTATTAATTCTACACATTGGAGCAGCAGATATCAACTACTAGCCTTTCAAGGCCAACTGGAATTCACTCCATTGTCCATAAACACAGCCATTTTGTCACAACATTATGTTGTGAAATATAGCACACTGTGGTTGGGTGACCCAAATGAGTAGAACCTGGATGTCCGTTTAATTTTTCATCTCAAAATAAAGAGAAATTCTGGGGAGTTTGTGATATACTGCAGCATGGACAGCACTGGTATGGTAGGAAGGCAGTAAAGCTATACGACATGGTTGGTCCCAGTGGGAGACTCACTGTTTGCTTCTCTGAAGGCTTTCACTGGGGCAATTGCAATGATTCTTGGCTAAGTGAGGCAAGGCCACTGGTCTTAAGAGGAAACATGTATATTTTCTACTAAGTTGGTGGGTTTCAGTGGTACATGAACATTGAGCTAAACAGTACCAAGGCCTTGGCAATTTTCTTTCAGTTCTATTTACACCAAAAATAAATGTTTACATTTGTTTTAACTAGGCCTTTAACACTTCTTAGATAATAACCCTTTACACAAACAGAGGTCAGGCTACATACTCAGAGCTTTACATATGCAACAGTGGTTGATTAGATTTTAAACTACCATTTGCTATGTTTTGGCATTTATATTGGTATGATAACTGTGTATGGCAAAGGCTTCCTTTTTAAACTATTTATGATAACCATATAAATTTACCTTCTTGAACAAATGGAATGAGGAAGTGTTCTACATTAGTGTTCAAAAAATTGAACTTCAGTCACAAAAGATAAAGTTTTATAAATTTATATAATATTACATATTTTCCTACTGTTGTTTTATCTATATTTCAGAAATTTTCTTTTAACTTTGAAAAAATTCATTTCAGAAAAATCAGTTATGTTTTTAAAGAAATAAATAAATGCCAATGTGGCCAGAGTGAAACCAGTCCTCAAATGCTTAAAATTTGGTACATTCTATCTTAACTATATAGGAACCTCTAAAAAGTCCATGAAAGACTGTGCATAATTCTCACATTTCCTAGACTATAAAGAACATATATCAAAACTTTAACTCCAGTCTTGTCTGAGTCCCAGTTTGCCTTCAGATAGTTCCAGTAAATTCAACTTGAGAATATCAAAGTGTGACTGAGGTACTCTGTTGACGGGGGAAGCAGCACTCCCAGGCCTTCACACGTGAAGAGAGAGACACTAGAACATGAGGACTGCATTGTCCATCCACAGCCTAAGTTTCCCCATATCAAATAATCAAGATACCCTCTGTGAAGGGCAAATATATGTAAGTCTTAAATTAAGCAATTGTCCCCTATGACCTTCCTATCCCCTAACCTCCCAGAAATACAAGGGTAATTGTCCCTTATGATAGCCATCAAAGTAAATTGTGTAAGGATGAAGATAATTGTGTCTTAATGGTCATTTTAGTAAAAAAAAAAAAAGTGCTCATTCATAATCTTAAGTAATTCAGGAGTCACAGAATTACAGTCATGTTTATAAAACAAAAACGCTTAGATACAATTGGTTGAGGAATACTTCCCTCTGGTTAGTGGAAAATGGTAACAAAGCATCTAGGGATTATTTTTTCCCTTGTGTATGATGACAGAACTATATTCCTGTGCCTTTAATGCACAGAAAAATAAAATTACTCCTAATCTTTTGGGTATTTATGCTATATTCAGATATGCAAGGAAAAACTGTTGCTGTTTTAATTTTTAACCACAGATTCTGCTTCCTCCTGAACCCTACCTGTAGGATGGTAGGAAAAAATAACCTTAAACTTTAGTCCACTAGAATAACCCCACTTCGATTCTTACCCTTTAAGCCATTGGTTGAGGTAACAATGTCCCATTTTAGTAAAGGCCACTCACACAGCCCTTCACTCCCTCTAATCCCCATGTTTCTCTGTTCCTCAGTGGATACAGACAGAGACTGAGGTGTCCTAAAGGGGGTTGAGAATATATATTTGTGTTCCATGTGCAGTTTCCCACATTGCACTGCTAAGCATGTAGGATCTGCTACTGAATAGGATTAGCCCATCGGTTTTCTACCTCCTCACTCCATCAGGGTTCCACGGTCCTCCCTAACTAATTCTTATTCATGGACCTCCACAAGAACACTTCATTCTTAACAGGGGTCATCTTTCAGATTCTTAGGTAGAACTGTCTATTTCTAAGACACTACTTACTATCTGAGACCTTAGACAAGCTATGCAATATCCCTGTGCTTGGGTTCCTCATCTCTAAAGTGGAAAGGGATAATTGCTAGCATCCATCTCCCAGAGTAGCTATGAGGATTCATTATGAAGTGTTATGAGGAGTATCAGGCGCACATACACTCTCTGCAAGTGTTTACTACTATCGTTACTGTTGTTCTGGGAAGGTGTCTAGCTAGAGAGTCAGCTTCCTTCCACAACTGCCATGGGCATATATGAAAACATCTAGGTTCTACTTAGATCACATACCAGATAAAGGATCAGAAATATAAACTCAGATTTTCAGAAAATTTCAAGGAACTCCTCAGCTTAGTAAGGGTGGGTAACTATCAGGCAGGTGTTTTATAGAATCTCAAAATGAACTGAAAGAAAACTCTCCCCACACCATTCCTTTCCATTTGTATAATAACAATGAACAAGACAAAGCCAGAAAAAAGATGGGGCTCTCTCTGCTCTGCCCCTATCTCTCCCCACTTCTCATTCTCTTTTTCCTCCCATATTCTTTCCAAAGCTGCTACTCCAAGGTTTTCCTTTGCATCTTATTACTTTCATATTTTCTTTCCTTTGTATGGTAACTTCTTTCACCAGAGTTCAAGGGGGTGTTTGTTTGTTTGTTTGTTTGTTTTTGGTTATACCATCATAGTGGATACAGCAAAAGATAACTTACTAACAATATCAAAGAGACCTAATTCAAGAAACTTTCAAAACTATAAGTGCATTGCATTAGTTTATAACCTCTCCTTCACCTCCAAAATAAGCCCCAGCAATAACTTTCTCTAAGTACTCAGAGATATATGGCAAAAAGTGAAATAAATGATATTGGATTGGGGCCTAAAATTCAGAGGAATAGTGGGAATTCCATTATTTCAGCGGAAGGAATTAATTTCCAGAAGATAAAATTCTTAAACCCTTCTCCAGTGAGATTGGAAGAAGGGGCAACTTTTTCATTAGAAATAAAGTTCTGATTCCCAGTAATTATAAACTAAGATTTTCTGAGAAAATTGACCATCAGATAGCTCTTTCAAAACTATAAGGAACAAAGCAGGAAACACAGTCGCTTAATGGGAAACAGACTTGAATCAGGGTCCTCACAGACATTTTCTGCAGGAAATGTCCATTTGCAGAATTCGTGATCCATACACACTTCTCTAAAATGATGCAAGTTGGGTGTAGTGCATGGAGCAAAGCACCCTGGACCTATGGCTGGTTCTGAGGAGGTGCACAGGGCTCAAGATTGGCCTCAAGTTCAGATTGTTTGAAAATGTAGATGTTTACTCCATATTGGAAAATGCTACAGATGAACCAAACTTCTTTCTATATAAACAGCATTGCACAGCATGCCATGGGTGTCTGATGATGATAATGATGACGACAATGATAAAACAACAGTAATGATGACTTTGATATTTGCCATGGAACCCAAAGTTCCTATGACAATGAAATGGAGCAAGAATTGACTGATACAGACTTATGGGATTCAGACCTCCTTAATTCAGATGATGAAGAAAACAGCAATGTGAGTATACATTTGACAAGTTGAAATGTTGCAAAAGGACCACACAACCAAGTGGAGTGATCCATTAAAACTAGGTTTAAAAATATAGTGAGGGTTGTGGCAGGGATCCAATTTCGGTGGCAGGGATGAATTTTATTGGACAGAATGCCATCACTGCCATTCAGTGTTGGAAATTGTAACAGACAAAATTCTTCAAGGTGCCATGAAATATACACATATTCACATATTTTAGGCTGAAATGCAAGTAAAACATTCTGTATATACCAAAAGACATATTCAAAAATGTATTTATTATGATACCTTACCAGCTGAACTGAAAGTATTCATAGGTCTTCTGTATTTAGTGCTGATTTCTCATGGTGATCACAGGAATGTAAAAGACTTACAGAAAAGTGATGGGTCAAAATATGACATAAAAATGTATGCTTTTGTTTATGCAAAGATTTATTATGCTTTCAGTTTAAACATTTATCCTGGAACTCAGCCATCAAATTGTCCCTTATTCATCATTTGGTTTATTCATAATAAACCAAATGATGTTGCAAGCAGAATTGCTTTTCCCACCTCCCAAACTAATTGGATGTGACATGGATAACTGGTTTACCAGTTTCCAATTGATGTTACATTTGGTACAGAGCATGAGTTGACCAGCACAGGAACTACATACAGGAATAAAGCAGAAATTCCAAATCAGATGTTCAATTTCAAAACAGAGAATTGTATAGTGCAATCTTTGGATGTCAGAAAGATATAACACTGGCCTCATACATGGCAAAAAGAGAAAAAACCTGATATAGCTGTTGTCAACATTTTACCATGAAAGAAATATTGATAGGGGAAACCTTGACAAAATGGAAGCCTGAGATAGAAACTTTCAACAACAAACCAAAGGTGGAGTAGATGTTTTTGATGAGTTATGCAACAACTATAATGTCACTTAAAACACAGAACATTGGTTAATGGTTTTGTTTTACTCCTAAACATATATGGAATAGTTTTATAGCTTACAATGAAAATAACAAATGCAAAATATCATGGAGAAATTTTCTCAGGGGATTGAGATTGGAATTCAGAAGAAATCATCAGAGGAAAACTAAAATGTTTCTGCCTGGGGAACTATGCAAGAAATCATGGAGCATACTGGAGAGTTGAAAGTTGAGCAGGCAGGCACAGCATCACAAAAACCTACTGTGACAAGATGAAAACAAAAAAGATGTCAACTTGCTCTACAAGAAAGTACACAAAAACAAAGTATATGTAGGATCAGTGTAGGTGATACTTGTGTAAGGAACTTGCAGTTGTCATGTGTGAAGACAGCCTTGGGTGTGACAGTTGAATCAAAGATTATTTCTGTGTGTAGACTTGTGTGTTTACACTATAGCTCACATAAGTTTTCATTTTCGATGTTGTGTTTTAGGTTTTTAAGCAAGTAAACAGCTGATGTGAAGCTGTTGATGTCTATTCTAAGCATTCATTACATATTTTATATTGTATTTTATTGACTTCTTATTTCCTTAAGTGTATGTTACATAATACAGTGGGAAGCTCCTGACCAAACAGGAAGACAAGCAAGATAACAAGAATGTCCTGCCACATGGAAAAGGAAAGTTAAGCACATGTGCTACCAGTGTAAAGTGAGATGCATGCATGGAACATGCAGTTGCCAGGTGTGAAGACTGCCTTGGCTGTGACAGCTGAAGCAAAGCTCATTTTTGTGGTAGGGTTCTATTGACATCTTCATTGTAGTTCATAGAGGAATTTATTTGTGATGTTATCTTTCAGGTTTTGTAAGCAAGTACACTGCTGATATGAAAATATTGATGTCTATTGTAAACACGCAATACCTATTAAGAATTTAATAATACATTTGATTGATATTTTATGTTAATGTTAATTACACACCATATAATATAATAACCTCCTAACAAAATGGCAAGACCACCAACATGTCAAGTACATAAAAAGGCCAGGAAAGCAAAAGACATGTGCTGTTAGTGTAAGCAGTGCATGTGTATGGAACGTGCTATTGTCATGTGCACAGATTGCCTTAAGTGTGGTAACTGAAGGAAAGACTTTTTTCATACATTACTATTGGTATTTTCATTGTAGTTCTTATAGGAATTTATTTCTGATGTTCTTTTTGAGACTTTGTGAACCAAAAGCTAATCTATGTTGAAAATTTTGATGCTGTTTTATAAACACTCAATAAATATTAAAAACTCAAAAAATAAGAAAAGATAAAATGATGCAAGACAAAGCCTTAAAAAAAGATTTAGTTATTTGCAGAGGCCTCTCATAATCTATTAAGGTAGGTCACACATATGGACAAGTTCAAGATCATCCTATTCAACATTCTGCCAATGACATGAAGCAAATGCTTCTGTTATTAATCAAGAAAGTGCTCTGGGCTGTCTCCAGGACACACCACTAAAATATAAAAGTAGAACATTCCATAGAATGCATAAATCTAAAAATATAGATATCTCCAAAATTAATAACTCCCTCTAAGAACCACCTGTCAACAAACTGAAGCCCTCCTAATAGACATCACAGATGATGCTCCAGGTGTAAAATGCAATCTCTCCTATTAACACAGTGAAACCCAGTACAATATTTTATATTTTGGAGACTCTGTGTATGTGTTAAATAGCCCCAGAGTCAGAAAGAAAACTTTAGTAACAAATTGTGCTGCCCATTTCTGTTTGCAAGATCATCCATTAGCTGCAATTTCGTGTAAGTGGGAGGCTTAGTTCATTAAACTTCTTGGTGTTTTCTAAATAGAAAAATATCATAACAGTTTAATAGGAAAAAAAAGCCCTGGGGTATGCAGAAGTTTCTTCATTAAGAGAAAATTAACCTTAAGTTTGTAGCACTATAACTTTATAAGCAATAGTAATGTTTGCCCCAAATATACAAGATCAAAAAAGTTATATATGACTTGAATTTATGTATTAATTAGCAGAGTATTGAGAAATAATGATATTATAGGATTTCAGAGCTGAAAGAGTCACAACAGATCATTTCATTCATTCCATCTGGTTTTTTCCTGTCTTGGTTACTTTTTCCTCATTGTTGAGACAAAATACCTGATGCCCAAAGTTAGGGAAGGGAAGGTTTATTTCTTACAGGTTGGAGGTTTCAGTTATACTCAGTTGGCTCCAAGCAGCAGGGTGGCATTGTGGGCCACCATAAATGGCAAGCTTGAACTGGCAAGAGAGAAAAGACATGCCTTCTTCCCACCTTACACTGTATTCCAGCTCCACCCCTGGACAAGTATAGCACTCATACCACCAGTCCAAGCGCTAGACAACAAACCAATCACAAAAGCTAGATTTGGCCACATCCATGATTGCATGAGGCTTGGTGGGAGGCACTGACATAAACCATGACACTTCCTTACAACCATTCCTCTCCCAACATATGTTCTACATATAAGGCAACAGAGAAAACTAAAATTTCTTTTTCTAAATTACATGTTTGTAATAACTGGAAGTCAATATTTGTTGAAGCACAAAAAGGCAAAAGAAATTCTAATACAAATGATGAACCAGACCAAAAAGCTGTATCATATATGATGATACATAAAGAACTTCCTATTGATCAATAATAATAAAAAATAAAAAACTATGGTCCAAAGGGAAAGTAGGAAAAGTATATTAATTGGCAATTTTTTAAATTCATAAAATGTTGATATTCAGTACTACTAGAAACCAGAGAAATGTAAATTGACACAAAATATTTCATGTTCATCTCTCTACTGATAAGAAGCTTTACTAGAAAATTAATATTCAATATTACTGAGGGTTAAGGAAAAGAATCCTTTTATACACTACTGGCATGGATAAAAACAGGTATGACTTTCTTGACAGTGTTTTATCAATATGTCAAAAGCCTTAAAATTGCTTATTTCCTTCATTCAGTTGAATAACCAAGAAATAATAATGTCATATAACAAAATAAAATCTAACATCATAAAAATGTTTATAAAATTATCAAGTGATAGAAAAAAGCCAAAATATGATTTAATGAATTTCTGCATAATTATATAAATATATATAAATAAAATATAATATATAAAAATGTAAAAATACATGAATATACATAAGATAATGAAAATGTAAGGCAGTACAATTATGAGTAATTTTTTAAATTACTTTTCACATTTTTCAAATTATTATCAGTGAGTATGTATTACATGAAGATGGAAACTAAACAATTTAAATGACCATAAAGCATTTGTTAAGACAAATCTGACTCATTTACCAATGTGGAGGAGGAAATGTGCAGTTTCTAGGAGCATATGAGGCAATTTTTCATCATTAGGACAAAATACCTGACACCCACAAAACAAAAGGTGCCAGGTTTATTCTGGCTTACAGTTTCAGTGGGCCTAGTCCATGGCTGGCAGTCGCCAAGGAAGAAATGGCATGATGAAAGGAGCATTATGAAAGTTGGTCACCTCACAGCAGCCAGGAAGCAGAGAGAACAGAGGAGCTGGAAACAAGAATACATACATACTATGGGGCCAGTCATGCCCTGATGAACCACCCCCATCCAGGCCCCACCCTAACATTGCTTTCAGTTAACCATTACAAAGCCCTCCTGACTTAACATTCTATAGCTCAAACCCAAGCCTTCAGAGTTGCATAATCTATTGTATGCTGCTTCTGTGAGAATAAAAAAAAATGATAGAAATAAAACAAACAATCCAAAAAATTAACAGGAAATTATCTTAATAGTGCATATAACCTTTTAATTGGATAGGGGGAGTTGGCCCAGTATCCCTTTAAATCACTTTGTAACTTCCACTGCTGAAACAGGGTCACTGGTTTAAATGTCTGTAGCACCTGATTAATTAGTAATCAGGACAGAGTTGATTTTTTTTCCTGCTTCAGAGCTTGTAATTATCATTCCTGACACAGAATTCAACTTTTGGTAGGCAGCAGGCACACTGCTGTCACCATTATACTCTGCTTCACACTCCAACTTAATGAAGATTTTGTTTGGATAGAACTCTTGTGAAGATTTTACCTGCAGCAGCCTCTTCCTGGAGTTATTCGTATCTGTCATGGGCTCTCTGTATTTATAGGTGATATAATTGACTATTGTATGAAAGCAAATAACTTGTGGAAGAATTCATATAGTTTATAGAGATATTAAATATTTTACAAGCTCATATATGATTATAAAAAGGAATGAGAGGTACTTTGAAAAAGTGACTATATTATAAGAAAGATTCCCAAAGGAGCATGGAAAAATTAGAAAAGCTGGCCTTCCTCATTTTAATTTTAAGCATTGTACCTACAATGAAGTATGTGTACAAAATTATCTAAAGCTATGGTTTATGTGTCTTCTATTAATTTACTAGGAAAGCACGTGTAACAAGTCATTTGTTTCTATATTTGGAGAAGAAGCAACCAAATTACCCAACTATAAATCCAGGTATTCACTTTGGAGGCTGGCAAATACATACATACATACAAAATGTCACCTTAAAATTCTTATTAATGAAAAGATGATCAAACTGATACAGACATACATTCATGAACAAACAAACACAAGAAGACAGGCAGAGTGCCCAATAAGGTACAGATGGCCTTTGACTCTTGGCGAACCTCTAGAGTGAAATACTATTCTAATGAGAACACCATGCCTTTTCTTTGTACTTCACTGATATTTTTCATCTTCTAGTCAGAATTGTAGGCTATCAGAAGCCAATCACAAGTGACATTTTTTGAAGGAAGTAGTTGGAATTTCTTGATCCAAAAGCTCCTTTCCAAGAATATAAATTCATAGGCTGAGGAAATGGCTTCTTCTTATTCCTTCAGATACTGGTGCCATGGAGAGAGAAAATGAAGTCGGTGTGATGAAGAAGTGATGTCCTGCCTCTCAGAAACAGAGAAAAAGTTTCACAGAGCTGCAGGGTAATGTGACAGTGACACTTCGAGTTTCAGGCAACAGGGAGGAACATGCTAATGCTATAATAACTCTATGCCTTTGATAAAGAGAGGATAAAATGTACAGCTTGTTTCTGCAAAATAGTCACAATGATAACTCTTGAAAATGTTAGGACAAATATTATAAATAAGTGTTAGAAGTCCAGTTATCTAGGCAGTGACAACATCAGGTATATACTGAGTTGATCAGCTTAGTTTATAAGTATATTTAGTGCTGTATCTTCCAGGAATTACAAGATGTCCCTGTGAATGGAGCCATGTGATTATTTCTGGCCACTGAGTCAGGAGCTCAAATGATGTATGTCATTTCCAACCCAGAACATTTAATAGCCAGAGAGCTGTGCAAGTTTTCTTTCACTCCTTCTAGCATGAGGCCAGTCACATTCAAGATGGGTGACTATTCCATCAACCTGCATTTCAAAAGAATTCTGATGAGCCCAACCCCTTACAGGTTCACAGTACCCACTACTAAATGAAAAATCAAACATTATTATTCTAAACTATATTCAATATTTGGAGGTTACCTCAGTAGAGCCCAAAATCCTGCCCCACACACACACACACACACACACACACACGGATGGTAAAGCTTTCAAGAAATCACATATAAATTGCATGACAGTAAATGTCAAAAAACCTCTTAAAAATACCAGAAAAGACAGAAGAAAGTGTATAAATGAACATAAAGCAGGGTTGAGCTAATGAGTTTCAAGAAACACAATTGCTGGAAAGAGGAAGAAGTGAATCAAGAGCTGCAAAAAAACTCAATAAATGGAAACTTCCTTGTTTTTTATAGTCCTTCAAGCAAAGTAAAAATGCATGATAGAATATTTTCTTTTCACAATCAAATGGAAATCAATTCCTTATTTTTGATACATTGTTCTATACATAAGACATACCATTTCTTTTTTTGATATTTATCATTTTCCCCCATCAATTACCAAGTGAAAAGCTGTAAGATCATGGTTTTATAATTCAAGTAAAATAAACACATTTCCAATTAACTAACATTTTATCCTAAACCATTTTGCTTCTCCAAAAAATGTGCAAAATAAAAGTATGAATAGGAGGATTTAAGTGTCCATACTGTATGTACTTAATCTAATTCTTTATTGTTAATAACAAAAATTCTCTGTAGATTTTAAGGGATATAATATGTGCTTAATGTTATGTCTTTAAAGATAAAGCTAAACTATGATACCCATGATACTCTAATTTTATAAATCAATAAAAAGTAACAAAAGCATCATAAAACCAATTAAAATGCATTTGGGGGGCCATATATTAAAGTTTCTATGATACTTGACATTCATTAGATTATTCAATTATTATTTAATGAGTACCTACCCCGTGTCATATGTTATACTTTGTGAGAAAGACACACTCTAACACACCCTGAGGAAGAAAGCCAACAGTCAAAAGATAAAATACACAGTGGTAAGTGCCGGGCTTCAGATATAAGGAAGCAGCTGTGAAGGCACCAATGGCCATGGAATTCAACCCAAGGCGTCAAAGAGAAGGGACCCAGGAAACCAGACCAAAGGGGCTGAAGGCAAGTAATTCCCATGGAAAGAAAAGATGAGCCTTACTATCGAGCCTGAAGCAAGAGAGAGAATGGCCCAGGGGCCAGAATCCAAACAGGCAGATGCAGAATGGCCAAAGAGGGAACTAAGCAGTTAATCTGACATGATTCACATCTTAAAGGTCATTTTAGACCATATGAAAGAAAATATGCTTTCGCCAAAAAATCAAGAAGCCATGCAAGGATTTTAAGCAGAGCAATTAGTGTGATCACATATGAGCCTCAGCAAGGCCACCCTGATGATATGCTGGAAAGGGGAGTGGACAGAAGCCTGGAAGCAGAGAGATTGGTTAGCAAGTGTTTGAAGTAATTCTGATGGGAGATAAATGTCCTCTAAACTACAATAAAGACAGAAAAATGAAAAATATGGGACCAATTCAAAAGAGAATGAAGTGAAGATATTCACAGGTTAGGGGACAGGAAGAATAGCAGTGGCATCTCACATTCAGCAACTCAGGTCACTGGCCTGGCTTAGGGATCCGGCCCCACCAATTAATTTTGGGTGACTTTGAGGAACTTTTCCAACCTTTCTCTTTTGTATCCTAGATGATGAACAGGGATTAAAAAATTGTACAGATT
This sequence comes from Hydrochoerus hydrochaeris, assembly GCA_004027455.1. Classification (NCBI taxonomy): domain Eukaryota; kingdom Metazoa; phylum Chordata; class Mammalia; order Rodentia; family Hydrochaeridae; genus Hydrochoerus; species Hydrochoerus hydrochaeris. The sequence goes on along the minus strand of PVLA01000581.1, from coordinate 91,864 downwards.
GTTCACATTTCATTAAGTCTGACATATAATAGCCTCCAATAAATATTAGCTATTAAGCTGCAAAATAAATTAAGTAGAATTAAGACTGGATAATCTCTATTAACTGAGTTTGGAGAAAATAACTGTCATTGGAAAGTAAAAAATGAAGTCATATTGCAGTAAACTAAAGGATAAAAGAGGTAAAGAAGGGGAAAACGTAAATGTGGGTAAGTCATGGAAGAAGGGGTAAGAGGTAAGATGACCCCCAGGGGGATATATAAGGCCAAACAAGGACCTTTCAAAAAATTTTAAGAATGCTGAGAGCTGTTAATGCGTATGTGCAGAGAGGAAATGGACCATAGAGAGGGTGACAGCAAAACTTCCAAAGAAAGGGCGTAGGTGATAGCAACGGCATATTAGGAGGGAGAAACCAGGATCCAGAGCGTAGCCAGAGAAAAGAGCCACAGAGGAAAGAGAAGAGCAGTCCTTTCAGATACTGAGCGTGTCATGTGATACCCTTTTCAGACAAATTGCTTATGCATGTCTAACCAGTGAGACATTTTGCTCAATCTTATCATAGAAAAGAGGACACTGGCGCACGTCTGACTTACCTTTCAAATGCACATAAATGTAAGCAATGCGAACAGATCAAGAATATAATTTGTTTTCAGCCTCTATTCCCAGCCTATATGCTACTTCTTTGGATGTCACTGACAGAGTTCCTTTAGTCACTACAGAGTCCCTTGCATAATCAGGAGGAAAGGGCATAGGTAGATAATTTAGCAACTAGGATGATTCTGTAGCAATTTATCATATGAGACCACACTAAGATATAATTAAACCCATAGAGCAAGCATTTATAATATAAAGAAAATCAAGTATTTAGATATGAAAATCTAGAATAAGAACCAATGTAGAATCTTATACAAAATATTTATCTATGTGCAATATATTTTATCAAAAAACACTCTACCAGACATTGCTACACAGACAAGCCTCTTAATAGGCCTATGTTCATATTGTCTTCCAAGGTGAAGAGATTACTGGGAAAAGTATTAATTGAAGCTCAGGCATGGTCACTCACAAGGCTGTTGACAATGTAGCAGTGTAAGAACCAGTGGAGTGCAACTGATTTTCAAGATTGTAGTAGACATATATCAAACCTCAGAACTTTATTCATGACAATTTGTAACTTCTCCATAAACTCACATATTAAAAATAACTTGAATATCAATTGATTATTTTCAGAAACTTTTCTAAGAAGTCACGGTCACATGTGAAAAACAAAAGAAAAAAATCACTTGAAATTATAATTTAAAAAAGTAAAGCATAGTAGAATAACAGGTATAAGTGATACCTTTTTCAGTATATTTTTCAGTATATTTATAGTAGAGAAATCTGGGTATAAATATGCATAACAGGTATTCTGAAGTACATAGAGGAATAAAGTATATAAACATCTGCAACCTATTTTGAAATTCATTTTAAAAATTAAGATGATTCAATAGATGACCAGAGGGACATATGTGAAATGTATGATAAAACAAAAATAGAAAATGTAGCAAAACATTAATGACAGAATTTATGCAGCAGATAGGTGATTGCTGCATTTATATGTCTTCAATTTTTCTGTACGGTTTAAAATGTTCATACCAGCATACTACAAAACGACGTGTTGAACGCTCATGCTACTCAAGTTCTTGGCTGCATCAGCTACTGTCTTCTCAAGAACTTTGGTTCGTCAAGTATTCTTTTATATCACTTTCCTACTTTCTCTCTCCTGACAGTTCTTTCTGCCTTTTAATACTGTAATAATTGTGTGTGTGGCTACTTATATGCATACACAAACACGTGGAAATGTTTCCAGTTAGCTTCAAGTAAGAAATATCTATACTAGTCACAATTTTCAAGTTACAGGAACCAATTAAATCTGGCTCAAGCCATTAACTGGGAAATCTGGAAGCTTTAGGCATGACTGGATTGAGGAACTCTAATGACTCCGTCGATAATCTTTTCGCCATCTCACTGCCATTCTTCTAGGGTGACAATGTTACCTAAACCAATTAAGATTATTTGAGAAGTACTTGTGTGTTGGATTAAAAAGTCATAATATTGTCTATAGAACCCACTGTAGAATCGTCTACTCTAGAAAAGTTCTAGTCTTGAATTTGTGACCCATTCCGGCTATCACCATATCACTTGCCGCATATGTTTTGGAAGCCTCATCTGCACTAATTTTCTCTCTTCACTTTAAAGCCATGCCTCTGCCATTTGGATTCTGCTCTTAGCATGTTATTGAAAATGCTTGTCTGAGGAAACCAGTGACTTTCACAGAGGTAAGCCAGCAGCCACTTCCCATATTAAACTACTGGACTTGCGTGCGCCATTTGACTGTGCTGATCATTTACTGATTTTCTTTCCCTTGTAGCAGACCTGGATTCAAGAAGTTCATTGGAGAGATAATGTAAAGAACTAAAATGACAAGGTAGAAAGCAGAAAGAGAAGTGCCAAAAGAAAGGCATTAATTAAAAAGGGACCCGTGACAGTCACCTACACCCTACATCTAACAGGGACCCTTGTCTTAATTTTACTTCTCTGAATACATTCCCCCATGTTCAGGCAGAGAAATCTATACAAATCTGATATTCCTGCTCCCAAAAATCTTTTCTGTTTTTCTTATTCCTACCAGATACAATCCAGCTTACTCAGCATTTGGCACCAGGCTTTCCATCATTTACACTTTTGCCACCCCCCTTTGTCACTTCTTGTCCTCATTTTTACCTATAGTTTTCAGTTCTACACTCAATGACTGCAGGGCTTCCAAAGCAATACCACTGTACATCCTCTTGTCTTTGCCAAGGTAATCTGTCTTCTTCCTAGAACATTCTCCCCACACTCTCCACCTAAAATGTCTTACACACCCTTCACAGCTGGGTCAAACAACTTTTCTCCACGTCCCACTGCATGTTGAACAAGCCTTTTCATTAGCACCATTTACTTCATCAGTACAGTCTGTTCCTCTTCCCAGTTCTCATACTGGATCATAAGGTCATCAAGGAATAAGATCCATTTATTTTTCACTAGATACTTAACAAATACTGAACTGAATGTAAAAATACTGATAGTGCCATTGCTGACATCTCACAACTCAAGCAAAAGAACTTGATTATAATTTCTAAAAGTTATAAGAACTAGTCACTAAAGGAAGGCAGGAGGGGAAGACACGCCAGGAGGAGATCTGTTTTACTCTGCACATTAGTGTGTAAGACCTAGCCAAATGCCTGTGGCATGAGTTACTGAAGCCGGTAATGGGGAGAGGCCAATAATCCACTCTGTGCTCCTTGGCACATTCTTTGGTAAATTTGCTGAGATTTCTGAGATGTACCTAAAGCTACCCTCAGCCAAAGATCTGCTTTTATTTAAAAAGTACTGAAAATTGAAGGTGCTGTTTATCTTTCCTACCTTAACTAGATATAAACATCAAACAGAAAATGATTGACTCATTCTTATTTGTTCAGATTCTTAAAACAGTCTTCCACTACAAACATTTTAGTCAACATTCATCACTCATTGGCTTAAGTGATAGTTTGTTTTATTAGTTTTTTAATAATAAGATACATGCATAGTACAAATATTAAACAGTAACTGTGATATTGGTCAGTGCTATCCAACACATCATTCTGTGAAGATGGAAAGATTCTGTATCTGTGTTTCTCAGCATAGTGACCACCTCCAAATATGGATATTATACGTTGAAATATGACTATTGATTCTGAACAGCACAACTTATGTTTCATTGTAATTAAGTTAAACATAAAGAGCCACATATGGTTGGCATTACTTACCATGTCTATGTCCCTTTGTTTCTCTACAATCTCAAAAGTCTGCTCTTCAGAAGTAGGCACTGTTATCAGACTCTTGAATGTATTTCCAGTGATTTTCTATACATTTGAAACATACACGTGAATGTTGCTGCATTCAGCAAAGTAGTATTCGAGGTGCACAAATCACTTTCAGTCCTGACTGTTTCCCCTTAACAAGATGCTTGATCAATATTTCACATCAGTAGATAACACTGCTTCATATAGAAATGATGTATAGCATTTCCACTTACATGGATGCCACAAATTCCTCTATACATGAAAAACTGTACCTAATTTTAATATTTTCCTAGGAAAAATGTTCTAATAGATGTTTCTGGGCCCTCCAAGTTGTCTACATATCTTATGATTCACTAGAAGGACTTACAAGTCTCAGAATGCAGTTCTACTAAGAGCTAAAGTTTACTGCAGCAAGAGGATACATAACAGAATCAGAAAAGGGAAAGACACAAGTAAGGTCTGGAGAAATCTTTCTTTTTTCCTTCTATTAGAGGATGCACTGATAGTGCTCTTCTTTTCTTCAATAGTAAAACAAAAAACAAATCATCACCAACAACAACAAAACCACATGTAGGGTGCTTCTAATATTTTCTCCCGAAGAAATTCAGCAAAGACTCGGTGCCCAGGTCCTTTCTGGAGACAAGTCACTTAGGTACCCTTACCTAGCAACCACCAAAATTCTAAATCTCTGGAAGAAAACAGATGTTGAATTCTCAAGAATCTAAAACAGCCTTATCACTTAGGGAAAGTTTCATATCAGTGTAGCCACTGTTTATCAGCCAATTCTCAGAGGCCAACTGAAAGTTAACTTTGCAAGCAAGCCCTGCTAAGATAGCAGTCTCAGGCTTGCAGTGTTAACTCTTTTCTGTGCAATAAATATCACTTAATATACCTTATTTTGTACTCAGGCAAGGTTAGCTACAGGATACTTATGCATAGAAATGGCAGGAACAAACAGCAACAAACAGCAGGAATATTTCTGTTATTAACAAAGATCACCAAATTTTTTCCTAAAATGCACTATACCAGTAATGTATGAGAATGTTCCCAAAAACATCCACAGACTGAGTGAAGCATATTGTTCAAATGCTTCTGGGTACATGGAAATTTTTTAGGCACCAAGGCTATAGAGTTAAATAAAACAAAGGTCCCTATTTGCATTCTATAGAAAAGAAGACAGAAGCAAAAAAGTAAACTAATAAATTAAGAAAACAATTGTAAACACTGGTAAATCATATGAGAAATCAAAATGAATTAGTTCCTTTCCTGTCACTGGGGACAAAATACCCAACACTCACAAGTAAAAGGAGAAGAGGTTTATTTTAGCTCAGGGTTTCAGTCCATGGCAGGCTTGTTTCAAGGCAGAAACAGGGTAGTAGAAGGTTGTGGCAAAGAAAAAGGTATTCAACCCACAGCCACTAGGAACCAGAGAGAAGTAGGGAAGTACTGAGGACAGTAATAATATACTTTTCCAGGTCAAGCCTACTATGACTCACCTACAGCAAAACTGCGCCTCCTAAACACACATTCAGCCACTGAACTCATCAATGGCTGGATTCACATATGAGAGCACTATCTCCATAATCCAATTACCTTCTGCATAAGTGAGAATTTCAGGGGACATTTTTGTTCTAAACTATAACAGGGAGAATTATATCACACAATATATGGGACAAAAAGGACTACTCTGGATTTAGTAATTGAGGAAGTTCCCCCTGATGCAATGATCTTTGAATTGAGGTCTCAATTACAAAAAGGAGACGGCTATCCTAAGACTAGCGGCAAAGATAAACCAAACAATTTGGAGAACTAGTCCATAGGCTGTAATACAGGAACAAAAGGAGGCCCCTTAAGGCCAGAACACAGTGCTGAACACAGGGAAAATAGTGAGCGTTGATGTCAAAAAGCACACTAGGGGCAGGACTATGCACAATCTTTCTCTGTCAGTGAAAGAAGTTTTGATTTCATTCTGTATGCTGCTGGGAAAGGTAATGCCTTGCTTGTCCTAGGACACTTCCTTCCCACAAGATAGAATTCTGGCAACCTCTGCTGCACTTATTGCCCTTTATCAGAATACTTTTTCCTCCTTTGGGTCCAGTGTGTTTTGCTTAAGGTTATAGGTCAATTAGTGAGACAATTGGCCAAACCTAACACTGTCTGTCCTCTGGGTATACAGAAGAGGGAGATTGGGATAGTATGCAAATCAACTGCCCTATGACAGCTGATGGGAGGGACCTGTGAATCATGGTGGACAGACTCCAACTGGCATAGCTGATATGCTATCTCCTCTCTATCTGAGCAAAGAATTGTTTCATTCCACCACTTGATTTCACTGTTTTCTTTGGCAATTCCAAGATTCAGTAGGTAGAAGTACTTGGATATCTTCTCCTGATAATATCCAACAGATGCCACTTGCTCAAGGACTGCAGTGAGAAACCTATGAAAATTTCAAGTAAGGGAAATATGACCAGCTGACAATTATGGAGAGAATGGATTTTTTAAAAGGAAGAAAAAAGAAAATGCAGGAACATAATGAGAAAGTTATTAAGACATTCTAGGTGACAGAAGATGGTGGTTAAACTACAGTAAAAGCAGTGAGCATAGGAAAAGTGAAATCAATGAGATGTGCCAAGGGTTTGAATGTGTGTGTGTGCATAGGCCTGAAACCATCGTAAGTTCTTTTCCTGTGTTAGTCTGACAACCAGGCATAGTTTCCTTCCCTCTGTGTGAAACTCTAATGGGAATAATCATATAATAATTGTCTTCTTGCTCAAGGAAACACTGTACTTTCACCTTAAAGACAAGGCTGTGGACTAATAGCTTTCTCATAAAGACTGCCCAAAGTGAGTATGTCATAAACTCTGCCCAATCTTAAACTACTTCTTGCCTTGTAAAACTCACCACAAAGTTACCCAGTCCAGGACTAAACCCTGTAAATATCTTCCCTGAATTCCTCTTAGGATACACTGCTGAGACCATCCAGTTTATTTTCTTCTTCACTATGAAAGATCTAGTAAACTTAGTTTTGCTTGAGGAAAGGTTTTCTTTCCAATAAGAGGGTCTACAGTGTAACTGACAGAAATCAGGAAAGACAGCAAAGAGCCTCTTCTGGAATATTACCAAATATTGCTATAGTAATTTTAATCTTAAATTTTCAGAATCTTAGTATAAGGTCCTAGTAGAATGAATTCTAGATGAAAATCCCAAGCACTTTAGCAAACCCACTAAAATCAACCTTTCTGTGTCCCAATCTCCTACTCTACTACTTTACTAAATAATGTCAGGATGAAAAGTTCTGGTCCACCTTTAAAATATGAAAAGATATATGTAAAACATTGAGTAACTTCAGGAAAAAATGGAACTCTGTGAAGTAAATAAAGTATTATTTTCAAGTTGGAATGGAACTTTTAATTCAAAGACATTCAATCATATCTTCCTTTGCAGTAAAAAATGAAGAGATTTTTCTAATTCCTCAGGAAATGCCTTAAAACCAACCTAATTATGTGTTACATTCATTTATATTCTATCAAAATAGGCGACATAACTAGCATCTGGGTATTAATTTTTCTTCTAATAGTAGGAAAAAGAATAATCTCATATCTAGCAGGGTCTTCAAAATAAATATAATCCTAACTTACACAGAACAATGATATCTAAAACAGAATACAAATATCGACAGATAACTATGTTTTGCAAGTTATGCAAATTTGATTTCAAAATATCACTTTAATATATTTGTTAAAAATATATTAAAGTGTTGTTGCTGCCTTTGAAATACCTAGAAATTTTCATTCAAAAAAAAAAGGGAAAAATAGCTCTACTATACTTCTTTCTGTACTGAAATTATCTTTCAATCTTTCTCACTGATATTTGAGTTCTTGTTATACATAAAAGCACCAGGTGTTACATCAAACTGGTTTAAGTCTTCTCAATGAAAATAAGTGCCTGTAAACAGTATGCTACAGTATCTATCTTGCAAGATCTAAATATAGTGCTGGGTCAACTCCTTTAGGTCACTAAGTAGAACAGTTTGCAAAACCAGACAATTATTTTTTTTCCCTTGAATGTGTTCACCACCTGTCTTCACATCTGACCTGTCCAGTTATTTCAAGCAGTTTGCAAAGAGGAAAAAAGAGAAAAATCTGGCAAGCCCATATGCCAAGCTAAATCATATCCAGGACACCAAATGCTTTCTGAATGCAAGAAATGGTTAATTATAAATCTGTAATTAGTGATTAAAACCCCAGGGAGTATTTTGCTTTCCTTTTAACCTTAAACTCCTCCCAGCTTTGTATTCTTATACTTACTGTGATGCTGTACAGCTTTGCCATGTGTGAGGAGACAACCTATAATTATCGTGGGAAATGTGCTCTTCACTATGTGTCTCATTTGCCTTATGTGTCGAGCGGGGCATTAGTCTTTAAACCAAGATGAGAGTATCAAAGTTTCCCTGATCAGCCATTAGTAAACTTGGAAACATTTTGCCATGCAGAATTAGAAGCTATATTAAAAATGAAAAGTAACATTTAATTAGCATTGATATTTTTGATATCTTTCATATCTACCTAAGAAAACAGTGTTCAATTAGGAAAAAAATGAACTAGACTTCTTACATTACTGTAGACTTAAGAACTAAGAAGTGAGTTACAATAGGATATAAAATATGCTTTTATCAATTGTTCTAAATATCTAAGGAGTCAAAGAGTAAGCATTTGCTTACTTCAAAACTGCACTGTATAATATGTACTTCATTTCTAACATATGAAAGCAAATATAAGAAAGCAAAGCATGGCTTAAAGATCCCATGCACTGAATTCCAACGAATGTATATAGAAACTACTTTCTGAGGCATATACTAAGCAAGAAAGAGAGATATTTTTACATGGGATAAACCTAAAAAACATTATTGTAGATAATCAAGGTCACTGCCAAAAGTCACAAGTCATATTGACAATATGGACCCTTGATATGAGTGACAAGTATGACATTTCTCCTCTGTATAGTCTTCTCCAAAACCCATAACTCTAGTCTAGTCGTGAGGAAACATCAGACAAATTCCAATGGAGGAGTAGCCTTTAAAAAAATGTTTGTCGGAGGAGAATCAGAGAGCACCCCTGAGATCCAGCCACTGCCATGCTGGAACCCAGAAGGCTGCACAAAGAAGCAATTTGTCAGCCCTCTTGGTGAGCGCCTTCTTCTGGCATGAGCCAGGAGCAGGCCCAGTAGTGTTTCCTGTGAGCCTATCAGTGCACGGGCTTGGAATCCAACATCCCAACCCTCCCCTCCGTTAGCAACTGGGGACAGCGGTCTAAGCATCTCTTGGCAGGATGACTGTAAGCAATATAACAAATATGGGGGCTCCTCTATCTTCTCCTTGAAAGCAAATGTTATTTTCAGTTTTGATTCATTATGATTAATTGCTTTACTCTTTTAATTATTCTCTTTCGATTGATTTTATAATGTTCTGTCTTTGGTTTATTTTGCTATACCTAATTGACTAGACAACTATTGTGAAGATAATGAGATATACTATGGTACCTATTGCTGTTATCCTGATAACCTGCTGTGAAGTTCTGTACCAAATTCACTGCACTGTCTCAATTGGCTTTGTTCTGTCTTGTTCTGTTGTATTTCTACTACCTTCAAAATAAAATTTAAAACAAAATTTGTCAACCACAGAATGAATGAAAAAGATATGATGTTTTTATACAATGGAATATTTCTCAGCTATAAAAAAGGATGATCTTGAGGCTTTTATAGGTAAATGGAGGCAACTTGAGACAATCCTCATAAGTGAAATAAATCAGACTCACATTTGTAAATATCGCACTGTCTCTCTAGTGTAAAAATAAATAATAATAATAATAATAACAAACTGAAATAGTAAAAGGATCCAAAAGGTATAATAGATATTGCAATAATGAAAGGGAAAGAAAGTGCTCAAAAGAAAAGAACAACTTATAGGTATACACATGTAATTGTATGTATGTTTAAGTGTGCAAGATAGATAACCATACTACCAAGATTTTTTTAGTTCATCAAACAGAATAGTTTGTGCTGTTATTGTTTGATTGTCTGTTCATTTTTCATGTTTTGATTTTGTAATTTGAGCAACTACTTCTAACATAACAATAAGTAATATATCAACTAATGATGATTTCTTAATGTTATTTTTTGAAATTCTGTATCATGCCAGGGATTTAGCTCAGTAGCACAAGTGCCTGCCTGGCAAGCGCAAAGTTGTGAGTTCAATCCCCAGCACAAAAAAAAAAAGAAAAAGAAAAAGAAATTCTGTATCACTTCTACCCTTTTTTCTGTTTTGCTTTTTTTAATATAAAAATCTAGTGTAAAATAAATTTAAAAATAAATGTAAATTAAAAAATTTTTGCCTGGTATTTCTCAAAATCATTAAGTTCATCAAAAACAATGAAAGTCTGAGAAACCATAGGACACCACAAAGATGAAAAATAAATTTTATGTGGTATTCTTCGTGAAAACTTGGAGCAGAAAAAAGGACATTAGGTAAAGATTTAGTAATGTTAAAAAAAGCATAGGCTTTAGTTAGTAAGGCACCAATGTGCAACTACTGAACAAATAAAATATAAAAAGTGGCAAGCATGGGTTATATGGGTTCTCTCTGAACCATCTTTTTAATTTTTCTAATCATCTAAAGTCATTGTAAAGAATAAAGTATAATCTCCAATAGAGTGAAAAGAAAACCCACAAATTGGAGGAAAATGTTAGGGAACTGTCCCTCAGACAAAAGACTTCTATCTAGAACACTTAAAGAGTTAAAAAAAAAAATCTGGCCCCCAAAATTGAAAGACCAATCCAAAAATGGGCATCTGAGACAAATACACATTTCTCAGCTAAAGAAATAAAAATGGCAAATAATTACATGAAAAAATGTTCAACATCACTAGTCATTAGAGAAATGTAAATTAAAACCACACTGAGATTCCATCTTACTCCAGAAAAAAAAAAAAGCCAAGATAAAGAAAACTACCAACAACAAATGCTAGAGAGGCTGTGGGGTAAAAGGAAGTCTTCTGTAGTGTTGGTGGGAGTGTAAACTGGTGCGACCTCTGCAGAAATCAGTCTGGAGGTTCCTCAAAAAGCTGGGATTGGATGTCCTATTTGACCCAGCTATTCCAATTCTGGGCATATTTTCAGAAGAATTGAAATCATCATACCACAGTGATATGTGTGCACCCATGTTGATAGAAGCACAAATTTGTAATAGCCTAATCTTGGAAACAGCCCATCAACTGAGGAATAGATACAAAAAGATGTAGTATTTTTATACAATGGAGTACTACTAAACTATAAAGAAGGATCACATTGAGACTTTTATAGGTAAATGGATGCAGCTTGAGACCATATATATAAGTGAAATAAGTCAAACTCACATGTGTAAAATCTGGCAAGCCCATATGCCAAGCTAAATCATATCCAGGACACCAAATGCTTTCTGAATGCAATAAATGGTCTCCCTAGTGTAAGAAACTGAAAGAGTAGATAAGATCCAAAATCTTCAATAAATATGGTGAAAGAGTAAGAAACTGCTCAAAGAGGAAAAAATAACTCAGAGAAAAGGAGAAAAGAAGGAAGAAAAAAAAGATGCAAATTTGTGTATATACACTTAAGATTACTCAGATGATTGTGCTACTAATTCTATTAGTTTTTGGAACCAAACAGTTAACATTCATAGGATTAGATCAATTTGGTATGTCTATATCTGGTAATTGGAGACACTTTAGAAGATAACTATGGAAAACAACAAAATTTGTTATATTCCTACCACCTTGTTTTGAAAGGCTACATTGTTGTTGTTTTGGGCTCTTTGTTATTGTTATTTATTTGTCTCTTTTGTTTCTTGTTTTTCTTATACCTTGTTTCATTTTGTTTTGTTTTGTTTTGTTTTTCCCTCTAATACAGAAACAATATATATATATATATATATATATATATATAGGCTTATATACACTTAGAACTTCTAAAGAGTTTATAAGAATTGATTTTATTACGTGTGATGGTATGAAAAACTACACTGAAGAAAACAAGACACCATGGTAGCCATCGCTGATTTCCTATCATTTGTTCTGAAGTCCAATAATGCTTTTATTTGTTGTTGTGACTGGTTTTAGTCTATTTTCCATTATTTTATTTCAATATGTATGGAGGAATGGACAGCAATTTTGAAGAGAACAAGAGACATTATGATTGCCATTATTGATTTCTTATTGTCTGGTTTTGAAGGGCAGTAAGACTCGCATTCTTTTGATTGGTTTTATACTATTTTTTATTGATTTATTATATGTCAAGGTATGGACAACTATTTTAAAGAAAAAAGAGACCTATAGTAGCCACTGTTGATTTCCTGTTGTCTTGTTTTTAAATCCTGTGTTACTTGCATTGTTTTGCTCCTATCTGCTTTGTTTTGTTTTGTTTCGTTTTATTCTGTTTAAAATAAAAGATAAGAAGCATCATAATAATAATATGTGTGTATGTATCTAGAACCCAGATTTTGGTTTCTAATACAAAGATTTCTACTCTACCATAAAGAAGGATAAAGTGGAGACATTTCTAGGTAAATGAATGCACCTTGAGGCTATACTAGTAAGTGAAATAAATCAGATGCAGATGTTTAAACATCATGGTTTCTCTGGTGTAGAAACCAAAAGGAAAATAGGTACCAAAATGTATAATAGATATTGTGAAATAGGAAGAAAATATTCAAATGGAAAGGGGAACTGGGAAAGGGGGAGTAGAAAAGGAAGGAAGGGAAAAGAAAAAAAAAAGAAAATAGAAGGAAACAAATGGAAATAAAGCTTTTGTAACTAAGGGAAGAAAGAGGGAAAAGAGGGAGGAAGAGATGGAAAAAAGGGAATTATGATATATCATGCACATATGTCATCATTATGTGTATCTAAAATGTACCCAAAATATTAATTTAAAAATAATTTTCATATAAAAACACAAAGATTCCTTGTAGAACCCTGAAGCATCTCAGAAAGTAAGAAAGTACACAAAAGGAAAAAAAGAAAGCCCATGGCAATAAGAGTAAGCAAAAATAACAGAGGAGTCAAAGAGAAACGCTCCCAGTAAACCAGGAAAGGTGACACATGCTTGTGTTCCTAGCACTCCAGGACTCTGAGACAATGGGAGAGCCAACTTGGGCAACTCAATCACTTAGTGAGAGATCATCTCAAAACGACAAATAAAAAGGCCCTGGGATGTAGCTCAGTGCAAAGAACCTGGTTTCAATCTCCAGTATCATATTAAAAACAAAAACATTAACTTTCAGTGGCTGCATTTCTTAAATTTTGCCATGGATTCAATCATAACTGAAGGGAAGAGGATGTAAATTAGAGATGATTACCAGCTGCATATGCACCAGGCACTATACTAAAAGCAGGACATTTTATGCACATTTAATCCATGAAGTAAATTTGATTATAAGTGAGACAGTTGAAGGCCAACACGATTAGTTACCTTGCTTGAAGTAAGACAGGTCTCAAGGATGAAACCAGTTTTTGAATCCTGGAGTGTTGAATCTGTACTTTTTCCACTACCCAGTGTACTTCTAATTCAAATTTAAGGGCTAGGAGCATAGTTCAGTTGTAGAGCATATGTCTATCATGTGCAAGGTCCTGTTTCAATCCCGAGCACTGCAAAACAATTAAAAAACTGAACGGGGGAAGGGAAGGGAGTTTTATATTAGCATATATTATTATGCCTCTAGTGGTTATAGTGAACAAATTAGAAACAGAAAACCTGAGAAAATGACATATTTATTTCAATGAAAGTACCTCTAGCTAAACTGTTTGGAATGTTAATTTCTATCTCAGCAATATCTAATATTTTATCTACCTCCCCCTAAAAAAAAAAAAAACATTTCTCCTTTCTTTCTGGCTACTTAGCCTCAGGTAAGAACCATTTTCTATTAGAAATTGGTGAGTCAACAGCTGATAGAACCTTGGTATGACCTCGTCAAAGGAAACAACGACTCTACCTCACTCATAAGGTGCTCCTTGCAAACTGCTACCCTGAAAATGCCAAAGGGTAGCTAGCTACACAGCATCTCAGTGAGTACCAGGAAATGGCTTGATACACACAAACATACACACAAAGAGTAAGATAAAGAGAATAAGAAGAGAGGAAGGAAGGAAAAGAGAAAAAGGAAGAAAGGAAGGAAAAAAATAGAGGAGAGAGACAGAGAGACAGAGACAGAGAAATACCAAGCACATACATGCAGCACATTTAGATGTTTCTTCACCTTCCACATAATGCCATGCTCACATCCCCAATCAGTCACATTACATGGTTCTCATGGCCTCAGTACCCAGTGATAAAATTGGTGTATGGTACATTTTGCATTTAAACAACAGTTGATACTGTTCATTGGAAGTTAATTTTTTGTGTGGAAGTAACTCACACTGTCCCTAGACTCCAGAAGTTGAACTTAAATCTTTTTTTGTTTTACTCTCTTTGCCAGTGTTCCTTTATAACCAAGACTTCAAATCCTGATCTGAAGTTGTGTATTTATCCTGAAAATTAGAAATCTCACAAGTTTATACACCAAAGAAAAAATGAATCTACAGTTCTAGGTGATTTGTTGTTTTTGTGGGCATAGGGAAGAATTAACTGAAAAAGATTACTAATCTTTCTAAAAATAAATTATAAAATAATTGCAAATAATTCATTTTTTCCTTAAAAACATGCAACTAACTTTCAAATAAGTGTATATTAAAAAATAAATAATGCATATTTTGCCTGCTTCAAAGCAGTTAGCAACAATGTGGGCAAAAAAAGTTTAAGCATAGATATTTTACCTAGTATTTCACTATAGTACAGACAGGGGTGCATTTTCTCTTATTAGATAATCAAGAAACCAGCCCTGTATAAAATCCTGGCAATTTGCCTCTCTGGCCAAGGGTGGGAAAGGCAAGCATTCAAACTCTGAGCAAAGTCATCTCCGAGGAAACCCCATGTTTACCCTTCTTGTAGAGTGGGGAGTATGTGAGCACAGGGCTCTCTCAGTGACCAGGCAGGTGATGGACATAAAGAGTTTTCACAATCTCCAGTCCCCTCCCAACAAATGCCTTGGGCTGTCATTAGCTTATTAGACTTCTCTGGTAATTGGATGTCTGCTTAGCTGCCCAAAGCCACATGCTACAATGAGAAGTGAAATCTCTGGGAATTCAGCCCCTGGATTTAATCGTTGACAGAGAAAAATGGCCAAAAAGAGAGGAGGGGTTGCAGAAAGGGTAAAACTAGATGCACAAAGAATGAGACAGAGCTTCTATCACAAAAAAGGGGGGAAAATCAAATTGAACATCCAGTGTTCCTAATTAAATTTGGATTATTTAAAAGCCATTCCCTTTCCTGTCACAAACTGTTTTTAAAAAGATTAAGCACAATGCTAAAGAGGAAGCTTGGAGCCCACAAACCAATGAACAAAAGTACTATTTTAATAACACAGTCAAATATGAGCCTGGCTGCCAGGATAGAAAACCTGAGAAATGTTCTATTGGGTTTAAACATGCTTAATGTTAGATTTTGTAGAAATGAGGGTGGAAGAAAGAGCCAACATTACCATAGATATAATTGTATACTTGAATCCTATTAGAAATGTACTATAAGCTTTCTGAGAAGCAATTTAAAGTAAGAATTAAAGAGAAAAGGCTCAGATTCAATCCTTTGTCACCAAGGAGCATGTTGTCTGGCTGGGAAATAAAGCACATTCAGGGATCAAAGCAATAATGGGGCTCAGGGAAGGATGGGAACCCATACCATTTGAAGTGAGCTGGAGCACAGCCATCAAATAAAGCTTCAAGCATATTTCAAGGATACTTTCAATAAGCTATGTAGAAGAAAGACCACTGAGCCTTCATGGTGCCATGGTGGAGAATGGTGTCCAGGGAAAATGACAATGGCTAACAATAAAAGTAATGATCCTAAGGGTGAGTTTAAGGCCCCTGGAATTGGCAGTTTGTCTAAGACTTTGGTATGGTCCTCATACCAACAGATTCACATCGTCTGGCAATGTGTCCCAAATGCAAATTCCTGAACCCCCAACCCAGACCCACTGCACCCAAAACTTCAGGGACAGGGCCTGTAGTCCGGATCTAAACAAACTCTCCTGGCTGGTTCTAGTGCTTCTTCAAATTTGAAAATGGACCTGTGCCTTAAGGAAAGTGTTGGAAAGGAAGAGGAGCCCTCTGAGAAAAGCACAGGGTAAAACATGGAGGTGGCTTGGACATCAAGTTGACTGCTGCTGGCTTCTGTGCTTCTGTGCTAAAGAAGCAGAAATAAGCATTTTCCTAAACCCAGCCCTGATTGCAGCAGAATTGGCTATCTCATAATTTTCTCCTGAGGGTTTGGCTTGCAAATGTATAGTGTGTGTAGAATAAACAGAATATTCAGACACTTACCAAAAGTAGATGACATTTTACTCATCACCATAAAATTACCACCGTCAGAATTCTCACCTTTATCTAATAACAAAATATATCCTTAAAGGTATGATGGGATCTTGAGACTAAATATTAACTATAGTGTCTCAAGTAATATCCAATATGATTCTGACATCTAATCACTCAAGCAAAGTGCTCAGTATGTGGAGAAAAATTTCCAAGTGTAGGAAGTTTTTAAAAAGTTACAGATATTAAAATATGCTAAGTGAAACTCAGATAGTAAAAATATTTAACAGTGAATTGAGTCTTCATGCTGTGGCCAGCACTGATCATGGACTTAGGGTGTTGGAATCCCTGCAATGCTCACAACAACCCGGGGGCGGGTAAAGTTATCACCTGGAGGGGAAACAGCACATCAGGGTTCCATGCCCTTGTGGATACTCACAAGCACACAGTCAGGTGTTGGGGAAAAGCAAAGGTGCCAGCCCATGCTGTCCCGCTCCAGAGTGAGCCGCTTCCCTCCTCTGTGCATCTGCATCCCTCTGTGCATGGCAGCAAAATTAGTCATTCTGTAGATTCTTGAAATTTTCGACCAAACTGTTAGTCCCAAAAATTATTGTTTTTCATGATTGTATTCTAGTGCTTGGAACACTTGAATCTGATGAGAATTTTAACAAAATGGATCATTTATGATCTGACTTTCAAGATTTTAAATCCTAAAATTAACTGTGTATGCACATGCGCTTGCACACAGGAATGCACATTTTACTTGTATGAAGTTACGACAGTTTTCTTTTTTGATTACCAAGAATTGTATTATGTCTTCCCCAACTTTCTTTAATGTAGGCTTCAGTAGGCTTCCTGATGAAGATGAAGGAGATGGAGTTTGAATAGTGTGGCTGTACAAGTGGATTGGGTAGGCTGGATATGTGATAAGCAAATAATTATGCAAGACATGCTTATTTTGATTCTATTTTTACCTGCTTAACTCTAGTACTTATAAAGAAAATCAAGTTATTTGAATGCCAAGGAGTTTGTATTGCCAAGGAGACAAGCTTTATGCACATAACACATATGAGATACAGAATACTAATCAACACAAGTGCTAAATTATTGAGTAAACCAGTTCCAACTCCTATCTGGGTATGAGACATTACAGTGAAGTATGGGGTGTTATGTACAAACTGTGTAGTGGTATATGGAAACCCAGAAATAATTCTTTAAAAATATCAAATATATACATGTACACAGAGCATGAGAAAATATATGATTTTGTTTATGTTTTTAATATCTATTGACTGAGAATGTATATATGCTATAGTTTGAGTGTATCCTCTGAAACATACACTGAAATATAATTGCCACTGAGGCAGTTATTCAGAGGTGAGTCCAGGTTGGAGATTCAGTTTGATGGTAGAGTGCTCACCAATTCATAAACAAGGCACTGGGTTGGATTCCCAGCAATGCAAAAGTCAGTCAGTCTTTAAGAGGTGATCTTATAAATGGATTTATGTCATTGTTAGGGAGTGGGTCCTAATAAAAGGATAATCTTGGTTCTTATTCTGTCCCACACACTCACTCACTATGATGCCTTCTACCATGTCGACACAGGATGCAGATTCTCCCATGATGCAGCCCTCAGTGTTGGACTTCCCAGCCTCCAGCTGTATTGTATGGCTTATTATTTAGTCAATTCACATTTTTATGGTACACCAATGCAAAACAGACTAAAGTGACAAATGTATGGCGGTATCCAAGAACCTTAGAAGAAAAATGCAACTCCCTATAGGAACATTCCACATGTTTTGAGGGGAGAGAAAAGAAGAAGGAGGAGAAGAGAAAGAGAAAGAGGAGGTTAGGAGGTGGGGGAGAACAGGAGGTAGAGGAAGAGAGGATAGGATCAGAAAAAAGAAGGAGAAGCAGAGAAGAGGAAATAGGGAGGGGGAGAGGAAGTGGTGAGGGAGAGGGAGGAATCAGAGAAGGTGGGAGAATATGAGACATTATATGGGAAAGGAAGAACTTGTAAGATGTAGATTGAAGAGGAGTAAGACCACTAAAAGTACAGAGCAGACATGACTCAGATGCAGACATGAATTTTGATTTTGGCATCCTTGTGGAGTGATGCATGTTAGAACTCTACTTTTTTTTATAACTTTTTCTTTTCATCTTCTAACACATAATCATGCAAGTACGTGCTTGAAATGAAATCGTTTGTCATAATCTCTTAGCCAAAAGTTATTGTTCACTGATGTTTCTCTTATCAAAATGTTACTAGGCCATTTAGATAGCTTACAGCAAAGATTACTGACTGTCCTAATCATCTTTAATGCTGTCTTTGTACTCATACTAGTAGAGAAATTCTAAAGTAAAAATTATAAAATGCTACACGCTGAGCTCAGCAGCTACTCAAAGACAAAAATACATATATACCTAAGATTCTTTGGGGCAAGATCTAGTTAACTGGGTCCTGTCCTGACAAGAGAGTTGTGCAAGTGGTCCAAAGGCAGCATGTCACAGAGCCACGATAAACCACTATATTAGCCTGCTTACTTGAGGTCCCATCTACCTGGAGAAGTATCAGTGATTTTTTTTCTGTTTCTCTAAAGCATTTGAAACAATAGTAGAAAGAATGATTAAATTCTTCTCAGGAGACAGGGCACCTATTTTAGCTGTAAACTTGACATCTGAGATTGTAGCCAAACAACATTCAGTTTCCCCTCTCCTCAGAATCACAGCATTTCACATCCTAAAAAAAAAAAAAATTAAATAAAAAATTTTAAAAAAAGATTGTATTGTCTGCAGCATAAACTTAAAGGAAAGGTTTTGGAAAGAAAAAGAGATTTCAGAATCTTTTTACGTTCTAAGTGGTCCAGAGGCAGAGCTGAGGTGTGCAAATTGTACTGCTTCCCAGGAGAAAACAGAATGGGAAGAAAAGGGTGATGTGTTAGTGGTCTAGTAACAAACTCCCCCAAAATGCAGAAGATTGCAATGTAAGCAGTAATTTTGTATGCCTAGATCAACAGCTTGGCTGTCAATTGGTTCCAAAATACATGGGGCCCAGATTCACTCCAGATGTCTTAAGTTTCTTGGAGAAGTAGCTAACTGGAGCAAAGTTCTTTCTTATACTAAGCAACCTGGGTCATTATAACAAAGAATCAAATATGAGAAACATATGAAGCTTCTTTTAAAAATCTCTTGAGATCCAAGAAAAAATATTAGCATTTGTGACCTAGTTGCCATACTTAGTTCTCTCCAACAAGGTTTCCAGCATCACATGCTTGCTCCTCTCTCCCATGGACAGTTTTTTTATGTGTTTCTGAATTTTTTCTACTCCTTTAAAATCTTCTGATAAGAGATTAAATTCAGAGCTCAAAAAAAGCCAAATGTCAAAGGAAAGAATAAAGAAACAAAGAGGAAAACCACAATTCAAAAGCAAACAACAGTCCCCACACTCTATAAATTGTTTGTTCTTTCTCAACTTGTATCTTCTCCAAAATGGGGTTTTTGGCCACAGATGATAATAGTAGCCTAAAAGTATTAAATTGCATTTCCAGAATCATGAGTGCCTTGCTGAGAAAAATATTGGATTTAAACAAATTAAGCAACATCTCAAGAGAGCCTCTGAAGACCAAAGCTGAACCTAAAATAAATAGGTTACTAGATTCTTATGTGGAACCACTGTAATGAAAAAGAAGTTTTACCTTGTGGCTAACTTTCTTTTCTTGAAAGTGGAGATCTGGATAGAGAGAGATGTCTGGAAGAGGAATGTGAAATTTCAGGAACAATTTATAGGTTGTATTTCCTCTTCCAACAGGCATTACCAGCAGATCCATTTCCACCCCTTTCTATCTCACTATCTCTGCCTGCTCTCATGCTCCCTGGGCCCAGGGTTACATGCAAATTAGTGAAGAGATAAGGAGTGGGATAGCACCACTCATGCAGGCCTGCTTGTTTGTGGCAAGTGTCACAAACAAACTGCTGTGAAATATTTAACTGTTCTAACTCTGGTGGTAAAGAGCAAGGGGTAAAGAGCAGTGTACAGAATAGAATTCCCCTGCCCCTGCCACTCCTGTGTATGTTGTTGGTTTCTGTAGATTCACCTTGGCCCCAGGCTGAGAGAGACTGCCTGTACCTACAGGGATGGCACATTCTCATGTTTATCAGAGAATCTCGGCAACTGCTGGAGAAAGAGAAAGCTGCTCTATTTAATGGGAGGCACCTATCAGTAAGCAAAAATATGTCTTTTTCTTTGGGGAATGTCATTCAGGGTGTGGAATGGAACCATACTCACAAGCACAAGGAAAAAGCAGTAAGAATAAGATCTCAAAATTGCAAGGTGGATGGTTTGCGTGCTTTGCATGTTTTCTTAGTTTGCTTTCCTCATGATCTCCCTCAATAGTAGCTAAAAGCATTTTTGTTATGCCAGATGCTATGGTTTGATAGTTTCAGTGTTTCCCAAGGTTTCATGTGTTGAAAATTAATCCCCGTCAAGAGATATTAGTGTAAATTTAATCCAAATATTGTTTTTAGAGGTGGATTCTTTGGGCAGTGATTAAGATACAATAAGGTCATAGGGTGTAGCCCTCAATACTGAATGCTGGTGGCTTTATAGGCAGGGGGTGATAGACACTCACAGTACCTATATCATGCTGTGTGATGCCATGTGATTCCACAGCCTGCCAATAAGACCATCACCAGCTGCCACCTCTAGATATTGTACCTCCAGGCTCTTGAGTTAAAATGTTTTCTTCATAAACTAGCATTGCAACTGGCATTTTGTTGCAGTAACAAAAGAAATGAGCTAATATGACAGCACATTTAAAGCAAAGGAAACAAGGCTTTCCTCCCCAGAACAGCACATGGCAGTGGTAGTAATTCATGAGGAGAGAGCATTACAAGAAGTGGAGTTGGAGTTGCTTGGTTAAAGTAGTTTCCCCCCATCAAAAAACTAGCAGATTTTAATTTTAAGAGGAATTTCCCACTCATAAACGATGATAAGTCATTTATTCTGTAAGGAACAAGTTCTCTCAGTGGTCAAAAACACAGTCTCTGGGACTAATTCTAAGTTTAAATTTGCAGCACTCAAAGCTATATGACTTTAAATAACCTTTTTAATCATCTAAATCACAGTTTTGTCATCTATATAATGGAGATTATATTTGTAATTTATAAGGTGGTTGTAAGGGCAAAAGTATACATGAAAAGTTCTCAGCATAGAGAGTAGACCTCAACACATATTTATCATTATCATCACCGACTGCCATCATCATCATCACTCACCGTGCTTCCTAGCAATTTAAAGATCAGGTGATATTCATCATCAAAAAAAATGTAAGAATGGGAGGAATTCATTCCTCCAGTTGCCCTACTGCTTTCTCCTCATCACAGTAGACTGCTGATTCCAAATACTGTAGGTTCCAGGGTGGGAGAGAACACTCATTAGATGTTAGCGAAGATCTTTGCTGAGGCCAATTGACTTCCAAAATAATCAGGAAAACACCAAGTGCCTTGCAACAACATATTGACTCATGTCTCTTGGGGCAGGACTAAGGCCTCAGTATTAATTAAAATCTGAGGAAAAATAAAAACTAAATGCAAACAAACATCCCCTTCACCAACATTGAAGCGCACTTTTGGAGAACAAGCTTCTGTTATTAGTATGCAGCTTGGCAGGCCATAATTCACAGCTCATAAAGAGGGACCATCAAAAGGAAATTTAAATGCCCTACTCATGGGACTGAAAGAACTCCTCTGCCATAATGAGGAGGAAAGATTTAGTGAATGAAGAAGTGAGAAAGAACTCAGGGAGCGCAAAATTACACCTTTGATAAAAGGTACTTTTAAAAGAGGAGAAAAGAACAGAGATATCTTGGGTGGGGAAGGAGAATCTGAGGGCAGGGGAGTCATCAGAAAAAAAGAGAAGTCTCCTCAGAGATTTACCTGACATTGGTAAAGTATCTAAAACTCCACTGGACTTCTTCCACGAGACAAAATGGAAAGTTGCAAACAGTTGGACCAGTCTTCTAGGAAACAAAACAGCCCATGTCTGCTCAGTGTAGAGTACCAATCCTGATGCAAATAAAGACAAAAGTGGAAAGCGAAAGGACCCCTCTTAGTTTCTGTCTCCTTCTGGAAACCACACAGAGCCAGTTCCAAAACAGCAGGTAAACCGCATGCTGAGTTCCAGATGGAGGTTAGTGGCACTGGGTAATGAGGTCAGCAACCTCAGAAAAGGTAGCGCAAGCACAACAGGCCAGAAAGAAACAGTGAGGCTTAGGCATCAGGGAAAGGAGGCAGAAAAACTGAGATAAAACAATTATTGAAGACCCTGCATCAGTGAGTAAGTTCTGTCCACCAAGACACCAAGTTTAGATAAGTGATTATACTAAAACTTCATAACTGAAAACATAAATCTTAAAAAATTGTTCTAGTGCTCAGAATATATATTTTAAAGAAAAATTTGTAATTCATCTTTAAATGTCAAAATAACCTACACACCACAGTTTGTGAAATATCTGCTAAAGCTTCCAGTTCAGTTGAGAAATATGGTCTGTTTCAGAAAACTTTCTTTGCAGTTAAAGTTAGAAGATCTCTAGATAGATAGATAGATACATAGATACATAAACAAACAAGTAGGTAGATAGATTATGGATAGCCACAAAATAGTAATAATCCATTAAAAATTCAATTTAAAAATTTTCCACTCATAATAACAATATTATATGATATGAAATGTAGGAATAAATTTTAAAAACTTCAATCAAAACTAATATGTAGGAAAAGAAGAAAAAAGCATTAAAAGGTTATTTTAAGGTATAACAAAAGATCTAAATAATTACTAATCGAAGATATGAATCTTAATAAGAGAATAGCATGTTTATGGATAAGAAGTCAATATGAAGAAATACTTAATTTTCACCAAATTAATCAGTGAATTCAAAGCAATTTTAACAAAAATCTAAGTTTTTGATGAAATTATCATGCTAGTCATAGAATTCCTATGAGTGTGCCAATGGTGAAAAATTAATTTGAATAATAATTAAATAGCAAAATTTACCCTGCCAAATATTAGAAAATAATTAAAGATACTAGTAATGGCATAAACAAATTAGTGAATGAAGTGAAGTCTATAAAAAAACCCAAATATGAACAAAAACTTAATGGAGAAGATGTACAACATACAACTCAGTGGATGTGGTGTGTGTATATATATATATATATATATATATATATATACACACACACATATACGTATGTATATGTACACATGTATACATATATGTAGACATGATAGTTAATTTTATGTGTCAATTTGATTGGATTAAAGACTACCTAAAGAACTCATAGAGCATTATCTGTGAACATGTTTCCAGAGGAGACTGGCATGTGAATCAGTGGACTAAGTGGGGAAGATCCACCATCAATATGAGCAGGTATCATCTAATTAGTTAGGTGCTGGATGGAAGAAAAAACAGCAGAAGAAAGGTCTCTCTCTCTCTCTCTCTCTCTCTCTCTCTCTCTCTGCTTTAAGGAACTAGCACACAACGTGGAGGCTAATGAATTCAAAATCTGCAAAGCAAGCTTCTAGGCTACAAATATTGAGAAAAACTGGTGCTGTAACTCCAGTCTGAAGGCAGTCTGCCAGCAGAATTACTCATTTAGGAAAGTATGGCTTTTACTGGTAAGACCTTCAACTGATTGGATGAGACCCACCATAGAAAATAATCTGTTTTATTCTGGTTATACTGATTTAAAGCTGATCTCATATTAAAAATACTTTCATGGAAATATCTAGGATAATACATAACTAAACACCTGGGTATCATGATTTAGCAAAGTTGAAACACAGAATTAATTCTTGCAGGGGGTAATAGCTATATTAAATATGATGCTGGCACAATTAATTATGGGTGTGACAAAACAAAGCCCCACTCATTTCCATCTAAATATTAACTTCAAATAGATTAATGACTTCAACATAAAGCATTATACTTTTTTAACATTTAGAAAAAGTAGACTATTTTTATTGTATCATAATAAAAAGTTTTCATTAAAAACAACTACAATGTAAATTATAAAGAGAATTTGATAAATTTGGTTACCTAAAAGTAAAAGCTATTTCTTCTAAAAGGAGCTATAATCTAATCCAGGGTAACAACATAGGTGAAAATAAAAAATTGGCAAAAAAAAGTACCAAGTCCCTAAGATGAACATAAATATTATGCATTGCAAAGATATAATAATAATTTTTAAATAATGGGTCAAAAAGGACAATCAAATAGAAAATAAAACTATATCAAGAGGCAATACATAGGAGATCTGAGTGACAGATAAAAATATGAAAATTATTCAACATCTTTCCCAATCAAGACAATAAAATTTAAGACAATGTTATGTGACTTTATATCTATTTTATTAGAAAAACTAGAAATAAGCAATAATTCTATTTTTGTAATATCAATAATGTTAAAACAGCTCATGTCTATATGATAAACCATTTCAAACAACAGTTTGGTTTTATTAAGTGAATTTAAAATTACACACATATTTCAAACCAACAATTCTATTCCCATTATGTCTTATAGAATTCTTCTACTTATTACCAAGAAAAATAAAAGAATAAATGTGGTAGGATTCTTCATAATAGTGAAAACTAGAAATAACCTCCCACTCATCAAAAAGAATGGAGTCTATACATGTGTTATATTAAATAGTATATCATACAACAGCTAAAACAACCTCTAGAACATATGTTATGTGACATGTATCAAAATAGTCTCAGAAAAATAATGCCAATTTAATACTATTTATATAACCTTTGTGGGGGACCCCCCCCCAGCATGACTGAGCCACTTCAGACTGCTGCTGCAGGCCTGCCCCTCGGCTGGGAACACCTAGGACTGGGATGCCCCTGGCACAACTGAGCCAACTCAGACTGCTGCTGCATGTCTGCCCATCAGCCAAGCACACCTGGGTTGCTCCTGACTGCTGGGAACCCACCCACCTCCTGGACCTAATGCTGCAGCTGATATTTGGATCCAATCCCTTCTCCCAGAACCTTGGACTACAGTGGATTATCATGCTGGCTGGATGAGAGACTCAGGACCCCTCACCCAAACAAGACCTCAGCAGGCTCCAGTCAGTGTGGTGAGTTTGCCTCTAAGATAGAGGTCTTCAGTGGGTAAATAGGAGTGGAAGTAAAACTTCTTCCAACTGTAAGACTTTGGTGCACCTGGCATGAGAGTGAGAAATCCCCTCCTCCACACAGAGAACATCAGACAAGTTGAGGAGTGTGCCAATAAGGTCTCCTCCAACTTGGAGAAAATTAAAAGAGCTTATGAGACTCCTAGTGACACAGTAGGGCCTCAGCTGACGCAAACACTATAGACAGGGAGAGCTGGTGCCCTGCAACAACCTGAAGACATAGCAACAACAGGAACTAAGAGTTGACCTACATCAATAATTCTAGGCTAGTTAGCCCAGGAAGAATATAAGACTTACCCAACAGGCCCTGTAGGAGGAATTCAGGTGACTGGCTCTCTTCTTCATTGTGGTGTCCAGTAATTAGACAAACATTAACTACACAGTAGGACTCTAAAATTCACACTATGGACCATTGAGACTGTTGGGATTGAAATACCAAATGTTTACACAAAAAGTGAAAATGACAAAACAAAAAGGCAAAATGGAATCTCAAACATCTAGTCCATCAGGAGCAAGTATAGGCGACATTGGAACAGACTACTTTAAAAGTCATACACCATAAATCTCTGAAAAGATGCAGATGAAGTAAACAAATTCATGAGGCTGTAGAGGAACTCAAATTAGAAATAATGTCTTACGTAAAGACAGAAATAACAACCATAGTAAATGAGTTGCTCAACATATCTAGAGAAGAAATAGACAAAAAAAAAAAATACAGGAGCATGGGAAATTGATTGAAACTTTGAGTGAACAATGCAGAAAACAAGCAGAATCCATGAAACAAATTCAAAGAGATTCCAAGAAACAAAAAATTGTATTGAAAGCTAGCAAAACTGTGTAAACTGTTTAAATGAAGCTGAGGATAGAATTTTAGACCTTGAGGACAGGATCACAGATAGCAATCATGAAAGGGTAGAACTTATAAAAACAACAAAGCAGCATGAAATGACAATCCAGCAGCTTCAAGATGGTGCCAAGAGAAACAATAGAAGACTAATAGGCATCAGTGAAGATGCAGGAATCAATGCAAATGACATAACTAAACTGTTCACAGAAGTAATAGCAGAAAATTTCCCACACATGGGGAAAAATCTGATATACAAATAAATGAGGCAAACAGAATGCCAAACAGTCACAACCAACATAAATCTACATCCAGACATATAATAATTAGGATCCCAGACATACAGCATAAAAACAGAATACTAAAAGCTGTTAGAGAAAAGACACAACTCACCTATCAATGAAAGCCTATTAGAATCATGGCAGATTTCTCAGCACAAACCTTCAAGTTAAGATGAGCTTGGAGTGAAGTATTTCAAGCCCTAAAGGAAAACAACTTTCAACCCATACTGATGTACCCAACAAAACTGTCTTTCAAATTTAATGGAGAAACAAGATACTTCCATGACAAAGAACAACTGAAGAAATTCATGTCCACCAAACAAACCCTAGAAAGAGTACTGAAAGACATGCTAGATAGAGATAAAAATGACCACAATGCCCGGAACAACAACAGAAAGAAAGCACCAGGCTGGACAAGAAGTTAAACAAGGAAGAAAAGCAGGAAACCAACAACTGGAACACAACATAGCAAAGTCAAGTCAGTACATACATATCAGTACATATCCATAAATGTAAATGGGCTCACTTCACCTATCAAAAGAAACAGGTTGACAGAATGGATCAAGAAACAGGATCCCACAATATGCTATACACAAGAAACACACCTGACTCAAAAAGAAACTCAGGTGGACCTAAAGATAGTGGATCAGTAAGCAGCAAAATAAAGAGCTTCCCTGAAAGAAACAACTCAGATGCCAGAATAAAACATCCTGGAGAGGTCCAGACAGAGGGAGATGGATCCTCTCGACCAACAAAGAAACTAAAAGGAAAAGAGCTGGCCAAACATGCAGTTGCATGGCTACCATCAAAGCAGCGCAGATTCACAGCCACGGTGCTCTTTCTGGAGCCACCCAAGCTCAAGATCACAGCATGCAGTCACACTGAAGGTAGGGGGCAAGCCCAACAGAGAATGACCCAGCATGGAGACCTGCACTAACCCACAGTGAGTGCTCAGAATAAGACCCTCCCATGAGCAAGGGGCAAACAACTGGATGACATGTTGGAATCAGGCAAGATGGGCCTGGACTAGGAATGGCAATGACTTCAGTTGGTTGCTCCCTGCCCAGAGCAGAGTGGTGGAATCTGCCTGGCCTAGACCACACCCCTGGCCAGGACCCAGTCAGTTGTCCCAAACCAATTCCATAGGTCCAGCACCCACTAACATGGTGAAGGCCTCCATGGGTCGACTGACTCGGAGGTTGACTGACTCGGAGGGGAGGGGCCAGCATACACCACCCCTACTTTCACCTCAATGACCAACAGCAAACTGGACAGGGCAGAATTCCTTAGCCAGCATGCTTTAAAAGAACCATAGTCAACAAGGAAAGGGACTGGGACCTCCACTTTACACCTGCATGGAAGAAACCAAAAACATGACAAGAGAAAGAAATAAGAAAAAGCCCCCAGCCCCCAACTCTGCAGATATTGACCCAGGAGTGGTAAATACAAAAGAGATTGAGGGCAGCAAACATGCAATATCAGACATGGCAACAGCAGACATAAAGAGATATCTTCATGACCTCATAGATGAGCTCAAAACTGAAATATTAATTCAAGTAAGGCAAGATATAAGGAGATTAATAAAAGAAATGCTAAGCACCTCTTAAGAAGACATAGATGGAAGAATGGAGGAACACAAAAAAGGAGAGAAACATCCAATAAAGAATATAAAGAAAACCTAGAATATGTGAACCAGATTCAAAGAGATTACCAGGAAATTAAAAACTCCATCAAAAGTTGGAAAAATTGCCTCGCAGAAACTAGAGATAGATTAACAAAATTTGAAGATAGGTTTGCAATGACTGAATATGAAAGGAAAGATCTCTCAAAAATAACAAGGAAACAGGCAGTAACAATATAAAAGCCAGAAGACAACAAGAGGATCTATAACTTAAGAATAGAAAATGTGAGTGAAGAAGCAGGGGTAAATACAATGGAAATAAAAAGGCTAGTCACAGAAATAATTAAGGAAAACTTCCCAAGCATAGGAAAAAGAAATGATATTCAGATGTATGAGGCATACAGAACTCCAGCCACCTACAACCAAAATGGAGCTACACACAGACATCTAATAATCAACATCCCAGAAATTGATCACAAGAACAGAATATTAAAAGCCATCAGAGAAGAGAAACAGATCACCTATAAAGGAAAACATATCAAAATCACAGCAGACTTCTCGACACAAACCATCAAATCAAGAAGAGCTTAGAGCAAAGTACGCCAAACCCTGAAAGAAAATAACCTCCAACTCAGACTGATGTACCCTGAAAACAGTCTCTCAAAATTATTGGAGAAACAAGATGCTTCCATGATAAAGAGGAACTGGGGGAATTCGTGACCATCAATCCAACCCTACAAAAAATACTGAAGGACATTAAAGAGAAAGAGGGAAAAAATACTAGGATTGCAGAAACAGTGGCAGAGAGGACTCAATGAGTGGAGTAGACAGTGGAATGAAGGAGAAAAGTAGACAACCAATGGCAGAAAAACAGCATAGCATAAATGAGGCAGTGATGGTTGGCTATAATCTTTAACATAGATGGCCTTGATACACTAACAAAAAGAAACACAGGCAGAGTAGATCAGGAGGTAGGGTTCATTGAGATGCTCTGTATAGGAAATATAATTAACCTGAAAAAAGGTTATGGACCAAAAATCAAATATGAGAAAACAATGCTCTTTGTGACAGGGAACTAGAGAGAAATAGGGACAATTCAAGCAGCACCTGAGGATAGGTTTGAAAGACATGATACTTTTGTGAAGTAGAGAACTACTCAGCTATAATGAAAGAAAACCTTGAGGCTTTTGTAGGTAAAGGAATACAACTTGAGATCAACTCCAGGAGTGGGAAGGTTCAGAACCACTTAGGTAAAGAGCAGGTTACACCCCCAATCTAAAAACTGAGGGAGTTGGTGGGATCCAAAATGTGCAGTGCATCCTGTGGGGGTGAAAGGGGAGGAACTGTCTAAAAAAGGAAGGCAAAGGATATTGTTAATAGTGTATCAGGATTTAAAACCCACATTACTCTACCACTTTGTTTAGATGGATTATATTCTGTTCCAGTTTGCCTACTTATACTAGATTTGAGGGCACAGACAGCTATCTCAAAAATAGTAGGATATAATATGGTAATCATTCTTAATTTCCTATTAATTTAATTTGAAGCCCTATATAACTTACACTGTCTTACTCTGACTGATCTTATTTAAATCTAGTTTGTTAGATTGCTATCTTGTCTTGACTGATTTTATTCGAATCTGTTATGATTGATAGTAGCAAATCTGAGAGTAAAGGCAAACACTGAAAATGACAAGATTCATTAGGATACCCACTCTGGTTTGATTATTACCTGATTTTAAGTCTTATAATGTCTTTAATGTTTCATTTTAATTAATATTGTTATGTACTGCTATATTCAATTATGCTATGCTTGGTGATATAGACAATTCTATTGATGATAATAAAAGACATCATAGTAACCACTGTAGATCACCTTGTATTACAGTTTTACACAACTTTTTCATTTCATATTTTTCTAGGAATTTGTTTTGTTTTGTCTTGCTTTGTTTTGTTTGTCCCTCTAATACAGAAAGATAGATACACATATAGAGACTCATGCATACATAGAACTTATAAACAGTCTATGACAACTGATTATATAATGCATGTTGAAATAAAACAACTACTCTGAAGAAAAAGACACTACAGTACCCAGTGCTGAGTCTGTAGTGTCATGCTGTGAAATCCAGAATACTATTATTCTTTGTTCAGAGTGATTTTAGCCTGTTTTTGTTGTTGTTGTTCTTTAATTTCAACATACTTAAAGGTATAGACAACTATTTTGAAGAGAATGAGAGACACTGTGCCAGCCATTGTTGACTTCCCTATTGTCTGGCCTTGAAGACCTAAAATGCCCTCATCATTCTGTTTGGATCAGTTTTATACTATGTTTTTTTGTATGAATTCACTATATGTGTAGATTTGGACAACTATTTGGAAGAAAACAAGAGACAATGTGATAGATAGTGAAGATCTCTAGTTGTCTTGCTTTGAAATTATGTCTCTTACATTGCTTTCTTATGTTCTGTTTTGTTGTGTTTAATTTTACACTATTTAAAATAAAAATAAATAAATAAACTCATAGATTAAAAGTCAAAGGATGGAAAACAATACTTCATGCAACAGGAACCCAGAAAAAATCAGGGGTAACTACTCTGTTTGCAGACAAAATGAACTTCAAACCTAAAAGGATTAAAAGAGATAAAGAAGGCCACTATATACTTGTAAGTGGAGAACTACAAGAGGAAGAACTAACAATTATAAATGTATATGCACCAAATATAGGAGTACTCAACTATATAAGACAAATACTAATGGACGTGAAAAACCAAACACACAAGAACACAATTGTAATAGGAGACCTTAACACCCCTTGTCGCAAAGAGATAGATCAACTAGACATAAAATCAGCAAAGAAATAAAACTGAATTATACCTGTGAGAGAATGGACTTAGTGGATGTTTACAGAGTTTTCCACCCAACCTCATCAAAATATACATTCTTCTCAGCTGCACATGGGACATGCTCCAAAACAGACCATATATTAACCCATAAAACATTCTTAAATAAATGTAAAGGGAGCGAAATTGTCCCATGCATAATATCTGATCATAGAGCACTAAAATTGGAAAGCAATGGCAAAAAAACTTGCAAATCCTGCATGAATACATGGAAATTAAATAATAACCTTCTGAATAACCAGTGGGTTACAGATGAAATTAAAGAAGAAATAAAACAATACCTACAATGCAATGAAAATGCAGATACAGCATACTATAACCTATGGGATGCAATGAAAGCAGTCCTAAGAGGGAAAAATAGAGCAATAAATAGCCACATCAAGAAAATGGAATGAACACAAATAAATAACCTAATGCTACATTTCAAGCTTCTAGAAAAGGAGGAGCAAGTCAAACCCAAACTTCATAGAAGACAGGAGATTGTAAAGATTAGAGCAGAAATTAATGCAATTGCAACTAAAAAAATACAAAGAATTAATGAATCAAAGTGCTGTCTTTTTGAGAGAATAAACAAAATTGATAAACCTCTAGCCAACCTTATCAAGAAAAAGAAAGAAAAAACTCAAATTCACACAAGAACGACTGAAAAGAGTGAAATTACTACAGATCCCATGGAAATTCAAAAGATCATGAACACCTACTCTGAAAATCTCTACTCACAGAGTGGAAAACACAGAGGAAATGGACAGATTTCAAGGAACATTTGAACGACCAAAGCTCAATCAAGAAGACAACAATTTTGAATAACCCAATATCAGCTACTGAAATCAAAAACATGATTAAAAACTTACCAACAAAGAAAAACCCAGGTCCTTATTGATTCATGGCTGAATACTATAAGAAATTTAGAGAAGATTAAACCAAATACTCCTTAAATTCTTCAATAAAATTGAAAGAAAAGAAGTCTTTCCTAACTCATTCTTGGAGGCAAGTATCACTCTGATACCAAAACCAGAGACAAACCCAACCAAAAAGGACAACTGAAGACCAATATCATTAATGAACATTGATGCAAAGATCCTCAATAAAATATTGGCAAACAGAATGCAGTAAATTATCAAGAAGATTGTACACCACAACCAAGGGGGATTTATTCCAGGAATGCAAGATGGTTCAACATACACAAATCAGTAAATGTAATCCACCACATTAACAGAGCCAAAAACAAAAATCACATGATCATCTCAATAGATGCAGAAAAAGCTTTCAATAAAGTCCAATGCCTTTTCATGATAAAAGCCCTACAGAAACTCGGAATAGACAGTACGTACCTCAATTTCATAAAGGAAGCCTATGACAAACCAACAGCCAACATTATACTAAATGGACAAAAACTAAAAGCTCTCACTCTAAAATCAGGAACAGGACAAGGATGTCCACTATCACCACCCCTATTCAATATAGTTCTGGAAATATTAGCCAAGGCAATCAGACAAGAAGGAGAAATAAAAGGAATAAAAACAGAAAAAGAAGAAATTATCATTATTTGCAGATGGCATGATACTCTACATTGAAGATCCCCAAAACTCCATTAAAAGACCACTAGAGGTAATAAACACATTTAGCAGCATAGCTAGATACAAAGTCAACACCCAAAAATCAATAGAATTCTTGTATACAAACAAAAAACTCCATGAGAGAGAAATTATAGAAATATCACCTTTCACAATAGCATCTAAAAAAATGAAATACCTAGGAATCAACCTAACAAGAATGTAAAAGACCTGTATGCTAAAAATTATACTACTCTATATAACCTTTGCTTTTTATACTTATAATTTATATATTGCCCATATATTACTTGTAAGTATGTGTGTACACATAACCCATATAAAAGAAAATGTTAAATACAAAAATAATAACAGAGATCATTTCTTTTTAAATAATTGAGTAGAACTGGGATGGGTTGAGAATGGTAGAGTGCTTACTGAGCACACATAAGTCCTGGGAACTACCCATAGCACTGCAAAAGAAAAAAAAAAAAGCAGAATGACAGAATGAGATCTGGGGATACATCAACAGTACTTAAATTGTATTTGTAGTTAAAGAAGCAATATAAAGCAGAAAGGTCAAATTTTAGGATTTAATAGAGCATTAAGATAGGACAAGATGTTCCTTATGTTATTTGCTATACTTTGTGGAGGACAGCCTGGACGACGCTCCTTGAATAAAGAGCAATTACCTACACTTTGGCAAAACCTGGCAGTATCTCCATGTACGGATATGTACAGCTGACTAGGCCATTTTCTTCTTCCGTCACTTGGCTCTAAGCAATATCAATAGAGCTAGCTGAAGTACTGATGCATAATCTGTGACGCTAAGTGACAGTTACTGTTTCCTCACCCCTAACTCCCAAAACACGGTTGAATTAACATGGTTGAGCTGGGGGATGCAGAGCCAGTGCTCCAACGCTGTCAACTGGGTTTGAGCCTTGAGCCTTGAGCCTTGAGATAAGAGGCTATGACTTCCCAGAGCAGAAAAGTTTGTACCTCAGAGTTGAAGTACCCACCCCAAAAACATTGAATGCTACCTCAATTGTGTTATGCAGATTGGTCTTTCTGTATATCCTTCTGTCTGCATATTGTAGAGATGTCCTCAGGCCTCCTAGCTAGCCCGGTTCACAATATTCACATTTGCCTTTCATTTTTACAGTCACTTATCCTCAAATACTACCTTCTTCATGAATTAATAAAATCTGAGTTATGTAGAACAAGTCAGCATTTCCCAAGATCCAGCCATGTTGGAACTTGGGGGGCTGAAGAAGAAAGCAACAAGCCCTCCTTCCTGGTAAGTGGCAGCAAGTGTCTCCTGTGAGCCTACCAGCACGTGGGCTGAAACTCAAACATTCTAGCCCACCCTCCTTGGTTAGCAACTGGATGGTGTCGAGGACAGCCAGAGTCGTTAGCAACTAAGGCAC
Source organism: Hydrochoerus hydrochaeris (assembly GCA_004027455.1). Lineage (NCBI taxonomy): Eukaryota > Metazoa > Chordata > Mammalia > Rodentia > Hydrochaeridae > Hydrochoerus > Hydrochoerus hydrochaeris. The sequence goes on along the minus strand of PVLA01000581.1, from coordinate 57,756 downwards.
ATAAAGCAACTAAATGCTTGTATTGTTGGGCTGGTTATAGTGAACTGGGGTGAGAAGTCTGAGCATCTCTTGGGAGGATGACTCTATGCAATATACCAAATATGGGGTATTTCCTTCTATCTTCTTTTTGAAGGTAAATATTATTTTCACTGTTTTGTTTTGTTCTGAACAATTGTTTTACTCTATTCAGTACTCTGTCTTGATAAGTTTTATAATGTTCTGTTTTTGGTTTGATTTTGCTATACCTGATTAAATGGACAACTATTGTGAAGATAATGAGATATACTATGGTACCAATTACTGTTATTCCAGTATCCTTCTCTGAAGTTCTGTACCAATTTCACTGCACTGTCTCAGTTGGCTTTGTTCTGTCTTGTTTTGTTGTATTTTACTACCTTCAAAATAAAATCTCAGTTAGGCCCTAGGTCAAGGCCTTTGTTCTGATGAAATTTCATCCTGGCCAGACTCAGTATCCCTTAGCCCACCATAATTATAAATATGTCTTAGTGTCTTTAGTCTCACAATGGGTCACTCTGGAAGTGGTAGATGGGATTAACTTGCTAGAATTCCAATAACATTTCCATGCGAGTGCAAATTTCACCTTCCTAGACTGTGATGTGAATGGGAAAGGAATTGCTATAATACCTTTCTGTTTGGTTTTAAATATTTCAAAATAAACTACTAGCATTCTATAATTTTTAAACTGCTTATATCAGAAAAAATTAATATCTATTGCAAAATAGTTTTTGAGCAGTTTATTTAAAAACGTGAAATGATTTCCTGTCAGTGAAACAGCTTCTATTTAACAAATTGCATAGCACCTTTAATTTCTATTAGGTACAAATCCTGTTTAATGCCACTAGATTCTTAGAAAATTCTTCTGCTGAAATGAATTTAAAGACCTGTCAGGATGACATTATCATAGGAAGATATAAATATCCAAACAGATAAATATCAAGTGACCAGAAGAAAAAAACATGGTGTTTTAGTTTTCTCATTGCTGAGACAAAATACCAAACACTATAGTAGGAAAGGATTATTTGGTTCACGGTTTGTAAAGGTTTCAGTTTATACTTGGTTGGAGTCCAAGGCAGCACGGTGTGGCAGAGGGGCATCACAGAGCAGAAACAGTTCATGGTGAGCAGAAGGTAACACTGAACAGTGAAGTAGTGTAGCAGCGAGCAACAAGCCCACAGAACAGCAGCCCTCCTTCTGTTTGTTATATTCTATCCAAGTTACCAGCCTTTAGGGTAGCAGCACTCACAACCAGGGTAGGGTAGCATTGCCCCATGAATCAATCCCAGCATCACATCATTAACTCTGCCATCACACTTTTCAGAGGTGATCCTCTCACCTCTGAAAAGTACACCCTATGGCTGCATGAGGCTTTGGACAGTAGGTGTCTAGACACAAGCCATAATATATAGCTACTTCTTTTTGACTTAATTTAATTAAAATGTATAGTTTGCATTCATTTCCTTTGTGTACACATTACTCTGACTGGAATGATATGTAATAAAACCTTGCTAATATTCTCCAGTTAAAGTCTGTGTGGCATGAATCAAACAGATTGACATGTTCAACTTCAGAATATCTGAAATTATATGGTGATAAAGTAAAGCAAATCTCAGTAAAACTTAGATCCCTCCACTCTTTTTTTCTGGCAGGACCCTTAAAATGTATACATAATTAGTTGTGAGTAAACTATGTGTCATCCTGGCTAATAGAAAAACCATACTGAGCAGTGAGAGTCTTAGGTGCCATTACTAGCACTATCTTTCTCTAAATGTGATCTACCTTTAGAGTTTTCATGGGGTTGAGCTTAAGTTTGCTTGTCTATAAAATCTGGAGAATAACACTTGCTTTATGGAGGGAGAGCTCATTATGGACTCATATGTCAAGGGTAAAGAGCAGTCATACAATACACATCATCAAATTACATGTCTTATTATGAGCTTTCAGATATTCACCCCATATTTAATGTTATCATTAGCTTTAATCAAAGGCCATAGTGATACCATCCAAGTGAAAATAATTATTTAGTGATTTAAAAATCGATGATTTGCAAGCAAACTGGAAAGGCATTTGGAAATATTGGGGAAAATGTGAAGACATTTTTGCTAATATTGTGATTTTGAGCAATACATGTTATGGTGTGGAAGCTGGAGCCTTCCAAAATTCATGCTGAAACTTAAACCACAAGTTGATATCAAAAGCCTAGGCCAGCTGGGGAAGAATACAAGCCACAAGAGATCCACATAATGCGTAGGATTAAGGTCCTTTGAAAAAGGCTTTGGTGAGCACTGACCTTTCCGTTTCCTCTGCCAGGTAAGGAAATACCGTCTATGGGAAGGCACTAGATTGACCTCTGGAACACAGACTTCCTAGAATCTAGAATAATGAGAAACGCATTTTCCATTATTTGTAAATGACTCATTCTGTTGTATGCTGTTATGGCAGTGGAAACAGATTAACATAATAGCTATTTACAGAGAAACATGCCCATCTGTAAATGGATCACAGCCTGTGCATTGATAGAAAAATGAAAAAAACTAAATATTTTTAATTTTACATTACTTTTCTTTTTTATTAACATGTGTTAAGTGTACATATTAAAAGGTCACAGTGTGATATTTCAAAATGTGCATACAGATGCACTGATTAAATTAATTACCATTTTCCTCTCCTTGTCATTTTTTTATGTTTGGAGGCATTTAATTCCTCTCTTCTGAATATTCATTAACTGCAGAATAGTTTACTGTAAATTGTGTTGTAAAACACCAGAACATATTCCTTCTATCTGTTTTGGTTATTTGCTTCCAGCCTCCCTCCGTCCCATGCACACACACCTTTTTCTACTGTCTACTAGTCCTCTTTCCCACCCCCTAGTAATCACTAATCTACATTTGGATTGACTTTTTTTTCATTGCAACATATGAGAGAGAACTGTGGTATTTGTCTTTCTGTGCCTGACTTATTTCACTTACCATAATATCTTCCTGCTGCAACTATTTTGCTCCAATTTACAGAATGCATTCTTCTCTATGGTTGAATAATTTGTATGTTAAAAAGTGTGGTATAGGCACATTCATATACTTAAAGTTCTACTCTCAAAGAGACCATATGTTATGATTGTTGTGGCACCTATAGAATAGAGTGGCTCAACTTTTCTCTCAAGAAAGAAGTTGCTGCAAGAAATGCAGATTTCTGACAACACCTGTTAACCTTTTATCTGCTACAGTATTCAAGCCACAGCAGCTACTCTGTCACTGGGATGCTTCCAGCCAGTGACTGAACACAGTGGGTGTACTGTACCCAACCATTTCTGCACAACCCAGATCTCTTGCATGGGTCATGTGTGTAACAGTGAACCTTCTTAGCTTGGCCAGGACTTCCTGGAGCTGTAACGTAGCCTAAAGCTTTTCTCACACAACTGTCCTCCTTTCCAACCCTTGCTGACAACCCTTGCTGTACCGTGTTGTTATGAAAGCTTTCCTTGCCCTTTTCTGATCCCCTTTAACAGGCGTAGCCCCCTATAAATCTCCAGTACTTCTATTGACTTAGCTTCTGCCTCTTGAAGGAACTGAACTGACAAAAGTGTAAACAATCTTTCCCAAGAGAAACTTGTAGCCTAGAATTTAATACAAGTAGTAATGTAATTTACAATAGAAACTAATTATGAAAATATGTATATTTAAACGCATAGTATGATCAGTCTATTGAAAAGGAAAACAGTTGTAAACTACCTCACTCCTCTAAAATTAACTAATAAAACTCAGTGACTCGATGGACATATTTGTTAGAATCTTGTTCTGTTGTAATCGCCAAGCCAAAAATGGGACAGTTGCTCATGGGGTAAGTGGGGTAATCACTCAGGAAATCATCCAACTTTATCTGTAACATTATATGCACTATGACCAGTAAGAATGGCAGCTGTAGCTACTTCAGTAAACACTACCTGACACTATTGAAATCCTTTCCTTTTTGAGGGATTATAAGGTGTTATTGACTAGTTATTTCTCAAATCTGAGAGACAATTCATGAGATTTATTGATAGTTATTTGAGTCAATACAGGCACACACAAATAAGCTGTAAAAGTAGTATTTGAGGGGAAATATGGAAACCTATTCAACATATTTATCTGTTTGACAAACATTTTCTATCCCTTATGGGAAAAACTCAATGTTAGTTCTAGCACTACTAGAAAATTATAAAAATGAAACAAATATAAACATTCCTGCAAGGAGCTTAAAATCTACTTAGGGAATTCAAGATTATTTTAATATTCTCAATTTTAAAATCATACATGCAAATATACAGATATTTGAAAATCAAAGGTAACAAGCAGAAAAAATATATTTATAAAGATAATGATAAGGCATAGATTTATTAAAGAGGCTAAGATAAAAGGCTATTGGAGTTCAGAATAAGAAGCAATATTTCCAGCTGGGTTGAGAGCATGGAAAGAAAGTATTACATATGCTTTCAAGGGAAAGATGGAATTGGAGAAAAGGGATTTGAACTTCAAGCACAAGCATAAAATTATGTCTTACAAAGAGAGAGAAGTATCAAGGAGACAGGAGGACATGGTGAGAATGGGGAGGTCTCTGCAGAGGTCAAGGAATTAACTCAATTTTACTGATAAAAAGCATAAATCATGAGATGTAGTAAGAGAAGGAGTGGTAAAAGTAAGTCAAGACTAGATTTCGAGGGTCTGGGGTATTGTACAAAAAGGTCTTAGATCCTATCCCCATTGAAAATATCAGAAAAATGACCAAAAAATTCACAGATATGCTCTTTAGAGCACTAAATTAAAATATAGGGATCATCTTTGATTTCAATGTCAAATAATACCTCTAAAAGTAGGCAAAATCATTTGAAAAATAATTACAATGCAGAACAAGTAACTTGTTCTGCCTGACAAGAAGTAAAGGGAAAGACTACATTTCATTTAAATTTACTTTTCAAGTATGTGTTTCTAAACCTCATATTATTTTTATGTTAGAAACTTTTGCAGTGTATTTTTCCACCAAAACCATAAGATTTTCATAACTGATGTCTATGAGCAGAGACTGAAATATATTCAAACCCTCACTTGATATGGAATGGGAAATTTAAATTTTAGATGTCTTTATTAAAAAAAATTTAAGCTCTAAGTGATAGAATACCCCAATTTGGGCTGATTTAAATAATGAAGATGAATTATTCTCTCATATAATTAAAAATCTGGAGCAGGAAGTTTCCAAAATTAGTGATTTCAGCTACTCAGTAATGTTACCAAAAATCCCAATGATCTCTATCTTTTTGCTCTTCTAACAGTTTCAAGCCAGTTTGCCTTCAGGCTAGCATCCTTCATGGTAACACATTGGGCAAATCCTAATGAGGAATGTGCACCCCAAAAAAATGATGGTTGCTATTTTATGTGTCTTTTCTCACAAGCCAGAAAAATTCTACAAGAAGTTCCTCAACAAAATTTCTCTCTCATTTTATTTATCAGTTATTAATATTATTTCATGTGCCCCTTCTTAAACTAGAGGAAAGGGGTTGTATAATTGGCTGAGACCAAGCAGGATTAGGTCAATGAGATAAGGACAAACATATAAAAAATTATGATATGCAACCAAAATGGTAAGATGAAGGATTGGTAACCAGTAACGCCTGCTGCATAGTCTACTTCTGTCTTGCTATATGACTGGATGAAACATTTAACATCTTTGAGTTATGATGTCCTCATTTGTAAATACTAAGGAAATGCATAAATCCCATGCCACTTTTCAATTTGCTATTAATTATACTTCATGAAAATGTATTTTTCTCTTTCAATTTTTCTTCTCTCAACTTGTACTTATTATTTTTATTTAGATTGAAGTTTAAAAAGTTAGTGATTTGATACTGTCATGTTTCAGATGAAATTGTAATAAACAGAAAAGGAACAGCTTTAAAATGTTGCAATTTCATGAACTGGGCACAATGGTATACACATACTTCCAGCTACTTGGGAGACTGAGGCATGAGAATCACAAGTTCAAAACCATGTTGAGTAAAAAAAAGACTTTGTCTCAAAAATTATAATTAGTATGCAGAAAAATTAATTGCTATATATAATATAGAGATAGAACATATATATATATATATATATCTCATACACTGAATGTATCATGTATCATACACTCTATAGTCCATATGGACTATATAAATATGTTTATATAGTCCATATAAATATAATGCATAAATAAATACTATGTAGGTTAGGAAAAAGGGATTATACAATAGGCTGAGACTCCCTAGGGACCCTATAGAGTATATATGGACTATGAACATGAACATTAAATATATGGACTATCTGTTGTGTATGTAGGAGATATATATGTATGTATGAGAAAGAAACAAACGAGGCATCTTCTGACTTGAAACAAAATTCAGTTCTACAAATGGTCAAAGTTTATAAAGAACAGATTCTGAAAGAGGAAATGCAAATAATCCATAAGCAATGAAAATGACTCAACCTTAGTGAAAAGGTGAGTGGGGTCCATTAGACCTATATCATTTTTTTTTTTTTGGTCAAACTGGAAAGGATCCAAAAGTCTGAACCACGCAGGAGCTGCACATGTTATAGTTTAAGACTTGGGAAAGGCCTTGTGGAGCCAAATTACCCATAGCTTTCCATACCATAAAAGCACATGCCCTCTGAATGAGAAAAGGCACTTTTAGTTATCCTACAGGGGTACCTGTGATAACCCGATAGTTCACTACAAAAATAATTTTATAAAATTATAAAAAATTATAAAAAACCTAGAAATATCTAAATGTTTACCAAAAGAAGATTGGTTATAAAAAATAAAATACACATATACAGAAAGCAAATAAATGTAAGGAAAAGCAAAGAATAAAAAGAGAAACTGAGGTGCTGACATACACACTTAGATGCAAATACAAAAGAATATATGCAGCATCATTTGCTCAAATTTCCAGAGAAGCACAATACAACAGAATATACACAATATCATCTCACCAAAAAAAGAAGGAGAAACATATCAACATTTGCTTATGTTTACCTAAAATATGTCATGAAGGATACGTTAGGAACTACGTTGATTTCCAGTGGAGAAGGAAACTTGATCACTGAGGGACGGAGTTGTGAGAAAGATTTTCTCACTGTAAATTATTTTACATATTTTGAGTATTTAACTGTATGAACACATTTCCCAAAGTTGAATACAGTTTTAGATGGTTATGATAGAGGTCTTCTAAAATTAAAGACATTGCTTCAACATCTAAAATGTCACAGTAATCATTACATAGAAAAAGTATATAGATTTCTATCCAGCAAAATATACATTAAAAATAATTTTTAAGGATAGATGAGCATACCTTCTAACTTAAAACAGTATCTTGCTACTTATCAGTTATTCCTAAAGATGATATATATGGGAAGGATAATATTGGTTATAACAACATGTGTCTGAAAATTGAGTAGGTATAGATGGCAAAACCAAGTTGCCTTACAATCAGTGACAGCACCATGTGGTCCCCTTCATAAGAAGCACCTTCTGGTTAGGGAAAGAGTCAACCTGCATGCCTATTTTTTGGTTCCTCTACCACAAACCAGCTAAACATGACACATGATAAAGATCAACACTAAGCTTCACATCTTTGCGAAGACTGGTTTTCCTTAAAGACTGAAATCAAGATTGCAAGTTAGTCAAGCACATGTAATACTCATTTTGAACACTGGGAAACAAGCAAATGCTCCCGGTTTCAGTTATAGAGAGCTGTTTAAGAAAACCTCTGTAACAGTGTAAGTATTGTCCAGACCATCCAGGAAGCTTCGGCCAAAAATGGAACTCTTCATGCCTTTCTGATTACATCCTAGAGCAGCAATATAATTTTTCATTTTTTATCCTGCTTTTATATATATTCATTCACTTTAATATTGCACATGTGTGTCTGTGTATTCTATTTTAAAAGATTAAGAGAAATACCAGTCTTAATGTTCATTTTTCATATTCAAATATTATGCACTCACTATAGTACTGGTACACTTTCACATGTAATATTAAAAATTGTTCAATTTAGAATTTTTTCGTATTTCTCATACTATAAGACTTTTTGGTTGTGACAATAACTAAAAAGGTATTTCATGATACTGACCTATGCATAAGGCTGGGTTCTGTACAATTTTAATGAAATAACTATTAAGAACTAGTTATCTTTCTCTCAAGGAGCATAAAAATTAGTAGGTATGCTAAAATCTGTACTTGTAAAATCTACATTTCAGTGATAACTGTGGTGTGTTTGAGTGTTTTGTAGCTTAGAGAGCACCATCTAAAAGAGGAAGCTTCAGGAAAGACCTGACTGACAAGGTTAGGCTGAATCTTGGCTTTGACTCATGAGAAGCTTCTCATCTGTTACAGTGTGGGTAGGTCATCGTAAGACAGGTAGAGCACCTGGGTGGGGAGAACAGCAGGAACCATTCGGAGGGAGCAATAAGGGATGTTCACGGGCTAAGAAGAAACCTGGAAGGACTAACTGACTATCACATTGTGATAGGCTTGGAATTACTGGATAAAGTTTTGGGTGTTCCTCTGGCACACACCAAGAAAGCTCTGGAGAAGATGTAGTTGCATGGAAATAATTCCAGGAGTTGGAACACCTAAATCCAGTGCTACTCGCATTTACTTGGCATCAGGAAATCTCTTTAAGGCTCATTTTCCTTCTCAGATGAAAACTTCCTTTAGTACTGATATGCTATAGATCCTAAGAGAATTTGAGACTAGCTTCACCTCAGTTGGACTCTGTTTATAAGGACATCATGACACACATGAGTATAATGTTTGCCTAAACAAGGGAAGAGGCAACGGAAAGTGGCAGTGGCACCCACAGTAACAGAACTAGCACCTCCCTGAAACAGGATTTATTTATGAGAATGTTTAAAAAGGGCTGGAAAAACACAAAGATACGGCTTTGATGAAACCTTACCACTGGAGCACGTAAATTATGAAAAGCAGAAGATAAGAAGAGGGAGAAATACAAGATGATTTAAAATCTGTTAACCTACATTACTTAGACTCTTCCAGTATTCATTCTCTCTCTCTCCCTTTTTCTCTCTTTCTTTCCTTTCTTTCTTCCTTCCTTCCCTCCCTCCCTCCCTCCCTCCCTCCCTCCTTCCTTCCTTCCTTCCTTCCTTCCTTCCTTCCTTCCTTCCTTCCTTCAGTATCATTAACAGAAAAATTGGAATATTAGAAGAAAAATATCCCAGAAGAAAAAGGTGAAGACAGTTTGGGGTTTTCTGAATTTGAGAGGGTAGAAGAAAATTGACCAACAAGGGGAGTGTAACTTGAAACTAACAAGGAGCATTTGGGAGTCATCGCCCAGGGAAGGATTACTGAAGATCAAAGAATTAGAGAAACAAAGTAACTCAAGTGTTAACACTTACTCAGCCTAGATTGTGAATATGTAAACAAATTATATTCTTTATAATTTTTGTATTTTTCCTCATTTGCTATGATGAGCCTGTATTACTTTAAAAATATTAAAGAAAAGCAGTAAAAAGAGAAACAAAAAAATCTAAAGTTGCTATTAAACATTGGCAAGACTTTAAAAACATAAATGTTTCTGAAAATGAGATATGTTTCAGAAATATTCTTACTGACTTAAAGTCACACCTCATAAAACACCAATGTGGCACAATGTAAGAACCACGTATTTCCAGTCACTCGTTCCTGTTACAAGCAATGAGACATTTATCTTCACATTCCCGATAGAATCAAACACATTCTACCTGACTTCTCTCTAACTGGTTTAGCAACACTTAAGGAGATAAGCAAATATATCTGGATGTAGAGAGAACTGTCAAGGGGGAAAATGCAAGATTCAGGCAGAAACTGAGCTTCAACAATACAGAACTGCCCTAAATAGATTTGCTATCAAGCACTGGAACTGATACTTCAGTTTTAATTTTATAATTTAATACATGTTGCTGGTAGCATCTTGTCCCTTAACCCCTAACCAAAAATTGCTATATAAAATAGCATAAAGCCTTAGATTTAAATAGAGAGAATAGCAAAAATTGGGAACAATCATGCAGTTCGTTCTGGTAACCCAGGGCCTGGCACAGACTAGATAGTCTATACAAACTGCATTCATGTACTTTTCCCAGTTGCTTCACCCCAGTACCATTTGCCACTTTCCAAGTATTTTCCCATTTGTCTTTGCAAATGTTCTATACAAACACAAGTGGGATATTTTTAAGAATTTAGATAATGCTTTTAAAAAGATGTTCCTACTCTAGTTTTCATGTACCAGGCAATCTCTCACTGTAACTAATGCATAATACCTACTAGTTCATTTTCCTTAAAACTAATTAGAGATGTACAGTGTGTCTTAGTGATTTACATTGTCTTTAGTGCACCCTGCTTCAGACTTGTCTATGTTGAATTTCACCTACTGCCATTTTGCTCAATTAACTATGTTTGTTTCACAATTATCTAATCTATTTTGTATGTTCTGGGAGTCTTTAAAAATCCTTTCTCATCTTTGCCCTAACTAAATAATTTATCATCTGGTACATTAATGGACATGCCATGCAGCCCTGCTTGTCAGAGGTCTTTGAAAATATGAACATTTCAAGCCTCAGTGTAGAAGGCAAAGATGTTGTACAATTAATTTCTTTTCATGTTGCTGTTTGCCTTTTTCTCTTCCTTGCTTTATTAATCCCTCAACTCATGATAAATCCATGGTAGAATTTTACATTTAACCAAAGTATACCAATTTCTTTGTATTCCTTTTTTATGGAACAAATACAAAGATTGCACAATGCTGTGTATACAATTAATATCAGAGGTAATGTGAAAATTATATTCTCAGAGAATTGGAGGATTAATGTGCATTTTTAATATTTAGAAGCCAACATTTCACATTATGATGTATATTTAAACTTTAAGGTATCTTAAAACAGGAAGACAATTATTAGGCATGTTTACCTATTAGGAATTTTATAGGCATGTACATTTTATTTTGCTTTATCACAATTGTAACTACTATCTTCAATTTACAGCTGAAGGAACTGATTAAATGAGTTAAAAGATTTGACCAAGATTGCTATAAATTGTCCCCTAACAAATAAAAACAAAGATTTGAATGTTCTATTGGCTTATTCCAAGTCCTCTCCCGTATACTTCTCATAAGTCTACCTGATTCTTTTTATTCTATGCCTACTAGTGTCTAGAAACACTTCCACCAAACCAACATTTTCAGCCTTTATTGAAAATTAAACATTAATCTCAAAAGTAAATTAAAACAATAAAACAGAACATATTTTTCAAACTATAAAGTACATCATCTTAGATCTTTTTTTGTTTTTAAAATTAAAAAAATAAAGAATTGTAGGATTTCCTTCTTATTTTTAGAACCCATTCTTTAGAACATTAAAATCCATCTATCAAAAAGATATCTTCCACATGAATATCAAAAATCACTAAGCTTATCTATCTCTCTTACTGTAAGGACTTCCAAGCATTTTTGGCCACACATTTCTATCAGTTAAAATAATTTTTTGCATATCCATCTCAAATGAATGCACAGTGATTTATAAAATATTCACATGCCCTATTTTGATCTTAAATGTTTTTAAGGCTAGTAATTTGTTTTAGGAAACAAACACACTTAGAAGAGTTAGGATCTATTCCTTCACCTTGGTGCAGAGGGAACACTAGTTAACACATAGCTGAATTATAAGCTCCTTGAGATCCTCAATAACATCACATTTACCTTTGACTCCTAAGGAAACAACACAGACCTAGAACATGCTAGACATGTAACTGAGACTTATTACTTAGACCATAAATCATGAGTGACAGAGCTAACTTTTTTTTTAGAAAAGATTAGAGAAAAACCTATGTATTTCTCCTAACTCCATGAAGAGCACATCTGACCTTACATTCATTCCCCAAAATAATATAAATTTTCACATTAAATATACCATCCTGGTTGTCAGAACACTCAAATCCTTGATGTAAGCTGGACTGACTCAGAGGAAGGAGTACTGAATTGAGGCATCCTCATATAAGTTCCAAATTGGTCACTGATAACCTTATGTCCTTGTTCAAATTACTTCAGCCCTCTGCACATCAGGCTTATCATCTGTTAGAGAGTATTGACATATCTTTATAAATTATCTTTCAGTTATACCAATCCAAGAGAATACTTAACTTCTTTCTTTTAAAAATCATATTTTCAATATTTCAGGATTTCTGTAAAAATCATGAAAAAATATTTGAGGCAGTTCAATACTACATTGCGGGGGGAAATCCAAAAGCTAGTCTTTCTTCCACATATCCTTTAGTAAATGAGCAAGTTATGATCAGAAGTCAGGGCTCAGCTTGTTTTGATGTTCTGCTGTAACCAAACCCAGAAAATTTTGTAAGTTCTACCACCCATTAGTCTTTCCTATGCAAACCCAATGTCTGCAAATTCCAAAGGCAGCTTCCTTGTGAAACCTCTTTTTAGTGAACTCCAGGAAGGGATAAAGGCACTAAATTGAGGCTAATGAGTGATGAAATGAGATCTATAGTCATATATCTACTCGTCCTGTTAATTTCTCATCAGATGATGACTGAATCTTGATTAAATCTGAAAAAAATTCTAAGAAAAAGATAAAGAAAGGGTGATATTAGAAAAGGAGAGAGTCTCCAAATAGCTAAAACTTTTGGTTCAGAAAATATTTATTTATGCTATACTTTTTTCATATATATACATATTATATATATGTATACATAATATATATAATATGTATATATATGAGAACATATAAACACTGTATATGATTTAATATATACAACATAAGTCATATATATATGATTCAATATATATGATATAAATCATATATATATATATGATTCTACAAGACACACATCATATCTAAAAATTTCCTCCTGGGATTTTATAATATTTTGATGTTTCAAAGACTATACTAATATAAATGATTGAAATAAATTATGCTGTATAAATGGAAAATTATGCACTCAAATGGCAATTTTGTATCAAAGGTCTGAAAAAAAAATGTATCTGTCTTCCTGGAAATAAGCATGCTAATCAGAAACTGAAGAAGTTACAGTACAAAAGAAAAAGCTTCAATACTCTAGAATTTCACAGAGTAAGCTTCTGACCACTCAATATTTTTTTTTTGAGGATGGCAATTTTGCATACAAAATACAGGCAAAATAAAAGGGCAAATTTTAATGTCTATTCAGCAGGACTAAAATAGAATTATTATTTTCCTCCTTTATTGCAATGGTTTCCTCAAGGAAAATCCATCTTCAAATGTCATGGTATATGTTGGTCTCTGGACAACCTTCTGGAACAATAAAGTGAATTAGAAAAAAAGTTTTCCTGGTTTAAATGTCACTTTCTTTCAGGAACAGATGTATTGCTTTTCTTCTTATTCTACTAAAAGTGCTTTCACTACAAGCATAGGACTTAGAGAAAATGGTCCCTAAGGTCAACATCTGAGAACCTTCTACAAGTGAAGTACTTTCAGTATGTTACTTGGTGGAAATACAGCAATATGCCCTTTTTACAGCTGAGGAAATTGAGGTCCAGAAAAGTTAAATAACTTGTCCCATACCAGGCAGCTGGCAAATGACTATGTCTATGCCAAAGGTCACTATATCTGGAGAGAAAAGGCTTTCCAGTCTGGCTTTCACCTTAGCAATGCAAGGATAAAATATAAACTTCTACTATATACAATACTTCTATTATCTCATACAAGATTAATTTCTACTATTAACTTGACCTTACATTAAGGCATTTCTTCAATATTTAAAACTAAACACAACGTTTTTTCTATAAAAACAAACCTTAAAAGGCCATAATTCCTTAATTAACCATGCACACTTATAATATTTAAAACCAAGGAAAGTAAACTACCCAGATGTATAAAGAAATCTGATATAGCAATAACTTTCTCCTTAGAAACTTATGCTGTTTTCATATCTATCATCTCATTCCTTGTGGCATCTTCCCATGAAATGTAATTACCAAAACTCGTGATTAATGATAGTTTACAGACTCCTAATCCTTAAAAAGTTCATCCCTAAAAGCTACAGAAAGAGAAATAAGATTAACTTTATTAACCTTAATAAAAACCTTTTCTACATAACAATAGAATTGAAGGGCAGTGTAAGTGTTCTAGTTGGATATAATTCCAATCATACTAACCTGTAGTGCATAAATTTTCACGAAGAAGTGCTTCTTTCTTTTCCGATACTCCTGGCTGCTCACCTCATCTTCATTTTTCTCAAACAATATTAGAACGGATGATAAAATCATAATCAAGTGAAATTTTCCATCATCAAAGCACATAACACATACACACAGATATGCACACACATGTGACTATTCTCTTGTTCATTTAAAAAGTTATAATAGTATCTTTCCTTACTAAAGCCTGGTGAGTGTGCAAGCCAGGCAAGAAACTGTGTCATTTGCTCTGGGGTTTTACAAGATTTGAATTTCTTGTGATTGCTTCAGCAGCACATATACAATATTTGAATTTCTTCCAGTTTTCTTTCCTTAAGAACTAGATAGTAAAGTGATATAATTATGCAGAAAAAATACTACTTATACCTGTAAAACATAAGTAGACTAGTAATTAGGCTCTAAATTTGATAATGAAGTTAGCCTAAGGAAAATCGCATATATTCATCTTATTTAACACTTTCTTACCCAGCTCGAGTGTAAATTTTCATAGCATTTAATAGATATTTACTTTTAAAAAAGGGAAAAGTGATGACAGAGATATCTGTGGAATCTCAAAACAAAAGCAAAATAGCTTTAAAATCTACCCAAAATGTACAGTTGTGGTCCTACTGTTGTAGTTCAGAGTTTTGTGGAACAGAGGTTCACATTCACTGTTCCAAAGCTTGGTTAACTATACTTTTGTACAAGTTATTGTATGAGTGAATAATACCTTTCACCATATTATTTTTATGCAAAAGACCACATAGGTGTAAATTAACCACTAATACCAACTCATGAAGTAATATTTGGTCTTAACTAACAAAAGCTTATTACATTTATCTACTAAAAATCTGTTCTTTTACCTGCGAAAGAAAACAGTCCAAATTAGACATGAGAATCATATCAAGGTCTCCACCTCTTATCTTTGATGAAAGAAATAAAAGTGTAGAAGTATCTTTACTATTTCTCTTTTAAATGCCTATCAAATAGACATTAAAGGGAAGGCTGTATTCAGCCTGTCGAAGAGAGCTACAAACTTCCTCAATTTGTATGTGTTGTTGTGATGATCACTAATGTTTTCACTCATGACAGTACACAGCTCCTCTCTATGTGTAACAAATGACACTGGGAAGAGCTCCATTGATTTTGCTAAATCGTGTAGCCTTACTGTGCAAGAACCGCTTTAACAGGGTGCTACAGACTGGTCGGGGAGGGGCTTCACAGACATTTGCCTGCTTGTTTCTGGAGGCTTGGAGTAAAAATTCAAGGTCTCAGCAGAGCTGTTTTCTTCCGAGGGTTATGAGCATGGATCGTGTCAAGCTGCTCTCTTGGCCTACCAGTAAAAGTAGTTCTATTCTAAGTTATTTCACACTGACCTCTCTCTCTATGAATCTCCATCCCTGAATTTATTTTCTTGTAAGAATGGTGGTAATATTCGACTAGAGCTCACCATAATGACAATAAACAACCCTTTTGAGTTGATTACATCTATAAAGAATCTGTGTGCAAGTAAGGTCACATTCTGAGGTACTAGGGGCTATGGCTTCAACATATGAACTTGAGGTGGATAAAATTCCACCGAAAATGTGACATGACTACCTATCATGCACAGTTTTGGAGAGCTGTACCATATTTCACACAAGTTGCTTACCATGATTATCACCAAATTTTAATAAGAGGCCACATCAAACACAGGAAATTGATACAATACAAGGGCCCAATTCTACCCTCTAAAGATATCAATCTACAGCCAGGCATGATGGTGCACACCTGTAAATCCCAACACTCAGGAAGCTGAGGAAGGAGGATTGCCTCAAGTTTGAGGCCAGCCTGGGCTACAAAGTGAACTCAAGGCTAATATCAACTGCACAGTGAGACACTGTCTCAAAAAAAAAAAAATTAATCTAATTTAAAAAGTGGATACATTAATAATATGGCATACTTGTGGAAAACCTTATAAATTAAATTACATTTTTCTTTTTAATATTCTATTTCCAGCACAACAAAGTTTGAATTAAGCAATCACAGCAACAATTTCAGTCATGACTACCAATCAGAGTGAGTAGAAGCCAAGTACAAATAAAAACCTCACCTGGAAACTGCTTTTATGTACAATAAGCCAGTATCAAGACCTCAGTGCATGGTAATCTATCAACAGGACCTTTTGGTCTAGCTTTTTCCTTTGGAAGCTAGTTGCTATTCTTGTACTAGCAGATAATGCAGCCACCAGCTGTTTTATTTGCTTTTTCACAACACTGAGAGATATGTTGGAAATTCACAAATGAGAACACTGAAGTTCAGAGCTGCTTAGCTGACAAAGCCAAGGTCACAACATAACTTAGCAGTAAAAACACCATTATATTTTGGGTTCTTTTTCTTCTCCACACTGGTCTTCTTATAAAGTACAGGTAAGAGGCACACATGTAAATTGATTTTTTTCCAACTTTTTCAGCCAGTCTTCAGCTAAGCCAGGCAGTTGCCTCATAAAAGTGCTTTGTGGGCCACAAGGCCTACCTATCAGTGAAAGGCTGTAGGTGAATCATTGAAAACAACTCAGAATGAATGCTCTACCAATGTTGGATCAGGAGCTACCTACCTATATTCTTCTATGAAAAATATAATTACATTACAGGCAGTCAACTCAAAAACTGGCATTCATTCAGGTCCATTTCAGTTTTCAGAGGTCTGATAAAGTTTATAAATCAGTTTCCATAGTTTCATATATTCCCACAACAAGTTTTTGTGTAGGTTTTATTTCTATATAATGTAAAAAGCAGGCACAATCAGAGTGGTGGATGTGAAGGAAAAAGAGAAATATAATACAATAATCATTGTAACAGTTGAGCTTTCATACTGGTGACTCTCAAAGCAGAGAAGACATGTTCCAAAGGATACATCAGAATCACCAGGCATAGTATATTATGTTCTATGATGACAACAACAGACCCTCACTTCCATGATTCTCACAAATGTGACTTTCATAGAGATGCAGTATCTGTTTTTGTTTCACTTGAAGTTGGACTGGTGTTGTGACATATACTTTTTGGGTTTTGGACCTAAACCTTAACAGAATTTGCAACTTCCTTTTTTACTCTCTTACAAGTGAGACTCCATGTAAAGAATTAAGGTCCCAGGTACTGGGTAGGGAATGACCTTGTGGACAGAGAATGACACCAGTCTTCCCAGCATCCCCATTAAGAATCACAACATAGGGCTTCGGATGTGGTCATGAATTTTCTTACCCAGTCCAGCTGCCAACTGAGTACAGCTTCCTTAGTGATCCCAGGAAAGATCAGCAAAAGATCCTTTGTGTCAACCCACACAATCATGAGAAAGTCCATGATTGTTTTAAACACATGTCTTATTCCTTTCTTTAGACTGACATACCACCTACCTTCCAAGGATTTATCAGATGAGAATATGTAATATGACATTTCTCTGATCTCCAATTGTGAAATGAAAATATTAACTATAGAACAAGCTAAACTATGATCTGTAACACAGTGAAGAAGCATAATAATACATTCCACTCTTGGTTGCAAAAAAAAATGAGAATTATGGCTTAAATAAAAACATTAAAATGATTCTCATTTGGCAACAACAAAACATCAGTCACTTTGATTAACAAATGGACAAAAGATTTGACTAGATTTCTCCAAATAGCATTATACATGGCCAACAAGTGCATGAAGTAATGCTTAACATCACTAATTGCTGAGGAAATGCTAGTTGAAAGTACAATGAAATATTATCTCACACCCATTATGGTGGCTGCTATTAAAAAACAACAAATAAATACATAAAAACAAAAATCACTGAAACCTTTGTTTACTATTGGTAGGAATGTAAAATGAGCAGTCTCTGGAAAAATATGATAGTGCCTCAAAAACTAAACAAAGAATAACTACATGCCCCAGCATATCTACCAAAAAACTAAAAGCAGGATCATGAACACATATGTATATGCCAGTATTCATAGCAACATTATTCACAATACCCAAGAAATAAAACAAAACAGGTATATTACAACAGATAAATGGATAAACAAAATATGGTATATAAATGCAACAGCATATTATCCAGTCTTTAAAAGGAACAAAATTGTGAGACATTTGACAACATGAATACACTTGGAGATATTACTCTAAATGAAATGTCAAAAAAACAAATATTGTATGATTCTATGCATATGAGGTAACTAAAAGAATCAAATTCATAGATATAGAACACAGAATAATAGTTACTAGAGGCCTCAGGGAAGAAGGAATGGGCAGTTATTGTAAAACTAGCACAAGGTTTTAAGTGTGAGAAGATGAAAAGGTTTTAGAGATGGAAATTGTTAAGGATTGCAAATCAGTGTGAGTATACTTAGTGCCAATCAGCTCTACACTTAAAAACGGTTAAGACTCTTTGCTACAGGTTTTTGCTCTGTGGTAGTGTTTGTCTAGTATATGAGGCTCTGGGTTTAAGCCTTACCACCACCAGAAAAAAAAGGCTAAAATGGTTTATGTTACATATATTGTATTTTTACTAAAATAAAAATTAAATGTAGAGGACTAGTGGTAGAACACATGCTTAGCATGCATATGGCCCTGGGTTTACTCTCCAGTGTCACATATACACACAACTTTAAGTCTACAATGTGATTCTCAAATTTTATTGCACATTAATAATAAGCTGGGGGAATTATTAATATAATCTAGGGGAAGTATTAAAAATCCCAGTATCCTATCCCCATGCCTGACCAATTAAATCAAAATTTCTGAGGTTAGAGGCATCAGTATTTTCCAAATCTTTCCAGGTGATTAAAATACTTAGTGTCATGACTTTAAAATACTGCTTCCTGTGTTCAGATTAGCATGCACTTAACATTAAAATTGATGCCATCAATTAAAATGTGAAGATGATTATAATTATATGACCATGTTTTCAATCTAAAAGAATTTCTCAAGTTACTAATATAATAATTTGACTGGAGCTATATAAAATGATGCTTATAACTAAAGTTTATATGATCATTTATTTGTTCATTCAGCTGGGCTTGGCATAACTTTAGCAGCGGAATTTTAGGAATGAAATGTTACATAAATTTGTCATGACCTTACAGCTTGTTTTTATATATGTAATAAAGGTCACTTCATATCCCTTCACCATAAGTCTGTCCCCATTTCTGAATTGCCTCTTGCAGTTCAGGCCAAGATGTCTGTCCATATTGATCCATCATTGCTGCCTCAATATCCTAGACACTAGTTCTGTTCATGGGCAAAAGTCACTTGTGCTCCTGTATCATCCCTTGGCCTTGCTATTTCTTAGCAAGCTCACATCTCTGTCACTGTCCCAACCTTAGCCACAGTTTATCATTTTGCTGGTCACTTCTTGAGTCCCTGGCTGCCAGCGGTCCTCAAAGGTGTGCACAGATGCTGAGGGGCCATTCATGGAAAGGTGAATCAGGGTCAGGCCATGCTTCTTACTGCTAGTACCCACTGCTACCCTGTGGGGCTGAAGAAGCATTTCACAGTTTTCCCTGAATGTAGGAAACCTGACTGACTGCAGTCCTAAAAGCAACTAGAAACTAGAAGATGGTGGACATTTCTGTTCTCAGATTCGCATGTTGTGAACCAGTTAGATCTCTCATACATTTGTGATAGAAAATCTTTGGAAGCTTCTTGTAGAGTTAAACATTCATTTATGATTACACACAAAAACTCATTTCCACATATTTACAAAACGTAAGTTCACAAAAAAAAAATCTGTTCATAACTCCTCAGGATCACCAAAAGCTAAACTATATTTCACCACTAGATTGACAAAGAAACTCTAGTATATCTGTGTAACAGAATGCTGTCAATTAAAAGGAATGAACTATTGATGCATAAATACTATGAATAAGTGTTAGAGAAGAGCCTAAAAGGACTTTATATTCTCTAATTCCATTTACATGATATTTGGAAAAGGCAAAATTCTAAACATAGATCAATGATTAATGGGAGCTTAGAGATGAAGAACTAGGCTACCAGGGAGTATTAAGAAAGTCTAGTGGGAGATAGTCAAAGAATTGCTCTGTATCTTGATTGTAATGCCAAGCATATTAAAAATTCTTAGTATAGTTTAAAAACTTTACTAAACTTCAGCATAGATTAGTAACTATACTAAAAAGCATGAAATTTAGCTTATATAAATTATTCCTGAAAAACTCAACATTAAAAATCAAAACCCTTCAAATTAAAAAGCAGAAATCATAGTTTGAGAGTTCTTCAAAAGTTTAGCATAGTTATTTTTTACCCACTTACTATATGACTCAGAAAGTTCATTTCAGATGTATACCAAGGACAAATGAAAATATATATTCACACAAAATCTTGAACATGAATAATAATAATTGCCAAAATTGGAAACAAACCAATTGTTTGATGTATTCTGAATGCATAAATAAAATTTGGTATATGCATTCAATAAAACATCATTTTATTAGAAGAAATACAGTAGTACAAAAAGCACCTTGAAAAACATCATGCTATGGGGGAAAAATCAGAAAAGGAATTACTTTGCATGATACTATTTATGTGAAATGTTCAAATTAGGTAAATTCATAAAGACAGAAAGCATACTTTCTGAAGGCAGCCAGTGTGGGTAGAGAGAACCAGACAGATTCACCTTCACCTGCCAGACACTGCCACTGGAAGGCCTCTTCCTGTGGGCAGCCAGCACAGGCAGAGAAAGCCAGGCAGATCCGCCTCCACCTGCCAGGCACCACCACAAAAGGGCTCCTTTTTGTGGGCAGCCAGAGTGGGAAAAGAGCCAGACAGATCTGCCTCTGCCTCCCAGGTGCTGCCACCAGAAGACTCCTTCCTGCAGACAGCCAGCAGGACCAGGGATATGCAGCTAGGTAAACTGTGTTCACCTGTAGGCCCTTGGTTCCTTCAGACAGCCATTACCCACCAGAAGAATCAAATAAACACACCCTTGTGTGCTGGTCACCATCTTGGGAATCCCAGTGTAGAAACACAGGCTGAGAGAAGCAGCCCCATCTCTACATACCCCTCATCATCAGGCAAGCCCTAGTGTAGCTGCACAAGTCTGGAGAAACCTGCCCCATGTCATCTACCTTCCTATAAATCTGGGATTAGAGGAACCCAGGTGCCTGTCCCATTGCCCTATACCACAGAGGGGCAGCCAACAGCGAACGTGAAAAATACCTGGGGCCCCACAACCAGCTTGTTGGGAGGAACCAAGGAAAAATGTCAAGACAAAGGAGCAAAAGGCATTCTCTGACCTCCAGTTCACACAGAACAAGTCTGGGAGATATAGTCATGGAAGCAAATGGAAGTCACACAGCTGAAATCTCTGAGAGGACAGCAACTGAAGTAAAGAAACAACTTCATGAGATTGTAAAAGCAATCAAATCAGAAATAATGTCTCAGGTAAAAGAAGACATCACACACATAATGAAAGAATTATTCAGCATATCTCAAGAAAACATAGATAAAAAAGAAGAGAATAGGAAAATAATAGAAACCTCGAATGAATATGGGAAGGAATTACAACACATGAAACAGATTCAAAGAGAGATCCAGGAAATTAAAAAGTCAATTGAAAGCTGGAAAAATAACTTGAAAGAGAGTGCAGTTAGATTTTCAAACCTTGAAGACCTTGAAGATAGAATTGCAGCTAGTGATCATGAAAGGAAAGATCTCTTAAAAATAACAAGGAACCAGGAAATAAAAATTGAACAGCTTCAACATGACACAAAGAAGCATAACTTAAGAATGATAAGTATCAATGAAGAAGCAGGGTCAACACAAATGAAATTAAAAGGCTATTTACAGAAGTAATACCAGAAAACTTCCTAAACATGGGAAATGGATCTGGCATGCAGATAAGTGTGGCACATAGTACTCCAACTAGCCATAACTAAAGTAAATCTATACCCAGACATATAATGATCAAGATCCTAGAAATGCAGCACAAGAATAGAATATTAAAAGCTGTTAGAGAAAAGAAACAGATCACCTATAAAAGACAACCTATCAAAATCATGGCAGACTTAACACAAACCATCAAATCAAGAAGAGTTTGGAGTCAAGTGTTTCAAACCATGAAAGAAAACAGTTTCCAACCCAGACTGATATATCCTGAAAAGCTATCTTTCAAAATTGTTGAAAAAATAAGATACTTCAATGATAAACAACAACTGAACGAATTCGTGACTACCAAATCAACCCTGCAGAGAGTGCTAAAGGATATTCTAGAGAAAGATAAAGATGATCATGGTTCCAGGAACAGCAGGGGATCACCAAACAGGACAGGAAATTGAATGAAGGGGGAAAGTGGAGGGCCAACAGTAGGAGGACAGCATGGCAGAGACAAACCAATGTATGCTGGTTGTTACCACTAATGCAGATGGCCTCAGGTCAGCAATAAAAAGAAACACAGGGAGAGTGGATGAAGAAACAAGATCCATCAATATAGTGTATACAAGAAGCACACATTTAACTGGAAAGGAAATTCATAGACTGAAAATCAAAGGAAAGAAAACAATTGTTCCATGTGATGGGAGACCAAAAAAAAAAAAAGCAACTACAGAAGGTTCATCAACTACAGAATGAATAGAAAGATAAGGTAAGATAAGCAGTGGAAAGCTACCCAGCTATAAAGTAGAATTCTCTCAAGGTTCTTGTAGGTAAACAGATGCAACTGGAGATCACGCTCATGGGTGAAACAGTTCGAACTCATACATGTGAACCCTAACATAAGAAACAGAAGGAGTTAATGGGATCCAAAAGCAAAATAGTTATTGTAAGAGTGATAGGGGAGGAAATATCTGGGAGGGAAAGGTGCTAACTACTGTTAATTTCTTATTGTCTTATCTTGAACTCTTGTATTGTTTTCACAGTTTTGTTAGGTTTGGCTTTGTTCTGTCTTATTTTGTTAGATTTTATTTTGTCTGATGGTATGGGTAAATATTTTGAAAATAATGGGATGAATCATGGTAATCATGGCTGGTTTCCTATTATATTGTTTTGAAGTCTTATAATGCTTTCATTTGTTTGGTTAATTGGTTAATTATGTTTTGTTTTGTTTTGTTTTGTTTGATTCCATTATGTGTGATGGTATTAACAGCTATTTTGAATAAAATGAGACATTATGGCAGCCACTGCCAATTTCCTATCATCTTGTTTTGAAGTTCTATCATGCTTTTGTTCTTTTGTTTTCATTGGTTCTATTCTGTTGTGTTTTATTTATGTGTGATGGTATGAACAAATTTTTTGAGGAAAACGAGATATTGTAATAGCCATTGTTCATCTCCTATTATCTGGTTTTGAAGTCCTGTAATGCTTTCATTCTTTTGATTGATTTTATACTATTTTGTTACATTTGATATTATTGTGTGTGAAGGTATGGACAACAATTTTGAAGAAAACAAGAGACATCATGGTAGCCACTGCTGATATCCTTTTGTTTTTTTGTGAAGTGTTGTGTTGCTTGCATTGTTCTTCTCTGATTTTCTTTGTTTTGTTTTGTTTTGTTTTGTTCTCAAAAATAAAAAAAAAGAAGAAAAGAAAGCATATTACTGGGTGCCAGGAGCAGAGGTATGGAAATAACTACTAATTGAACAACTAATAACTACTCTTCAAAGTGAAAAAAATGTTTTAAAATTCATTATAAATATACTAAAATCTTGAGCTGAACACTTTAAATGGATGAATTTTATAGTATGTGAAGTATATTTCCAAGTAGGTACAAGAGATAAGTTAAAATATTAATGTTTCTTAATCCTTAAAGAAGTGATAAGTCTAAATCCATCAGACAGCAGCATGGGAAGGGAATTCCATATGCAGGTTCTGAACAATGAGGTCCAAAGCATGGAGACATGGAAAAGCACGTTTTATTGAGGGAGCAGTGAGGAATCCAGCGTGCTTCCAGGAGAATGTACTAAGTATAAAGTGGTGAGGAATGAAGCTAGAAAGGAGTTTGCATCTTTGGATAAGGAGTTCTGCCTTTTTCCTGAAGGTAACTGAGAACTACAAAGAGTTTTAAGCAAGAGTGAATTGTGTCATAGGAGTGGCTATCTGGTGTTATGGAGTGAATTTTTGAGATGACAGAAACTAGAGGCAGCAAGACCATCACAGTGTCTCTAACATCTACAGGAGAATGTTAAGAACCAGCACCTTGTGGTTAGGATAAATCAGAGGGAAAGTATATAAAAGTTACTTATGCAAAAGTGAAAAGGGCTTGAAAACTCAGTTATTATGCTAAGATTTCTAGGTAGAGGGAAAGATAGATAACAGTACCAGTATCTGTCTTATAACAAAAAACCTGTAAAAAGCAAATGCAAGGCATCTTGTCACCAGCATGCCACTGTAGTGCAAGTGCACTGCTACGATCTGCCACAGAGAAAATGATGGACTGGAGTCTCCAAGTGCTTTGAATCCACCACTGCCCTAACACCAAGGGAAAACTAGCCCCAGGTGCTCTCAGCCAATGACTGACGTGGCGGCTGTACTAAGGCAAACCTCTTCCTGAAAGATGTGAGATTTCTCTGACAGAACTTGGCTTAAGAATTTGTTGACGAAACTTTCTCAGAACTGCACAGCAATTTGAGATTCAGGCAATCTAATTCTCTCTCACCCTCACAGAAGGCAGATCTGCACCAGCCTGACAATCTTCCCAGCTTTCTCCGGCTTCCTCCAATTTTCCTCTTACAGGGGTTTCATTTAATAATTCTTCTTTTTTTTCAATCTGACTCCAGGTTTGCAATCTGCTTGCTGGTAGACTCAAAATAATAAATGGAGAAAAATAGTTGAAAATAATGATCCTTATTGCTTTAGCCAATTTTATTGTTTCACACTGAAATTCAGTATTCATTGAACATTTTTGAGAATGTATACATACCATGATTAATAGAGCAACTAAAATCAAATACCACAAAGTATTTCTTAGCTATAGTTTTTATTCAAGGTTGTGTGATTTTGTATAATATATTAATAACTTGGCTTTGGTTCAGCTCACTTTTTATATTGTAGAGGAATACTGCCTCATATCATGTATTAAAAGGAATATTGTATAATACTAGAGTGAAGAAAAAGAATTAGACTATCAGGAATGTCCCAAATGTTTCAACTATATTCATGTAAAAGGAAGAGAAGATGAAGAGACAACAATAAAGTAAATTTTGATCTGAATGACATTGAATTTTGATTTGAGTTGATATTTTTCATATTTATCTTCATCATTATATTTTTTCTAAATTTTCCAGAGTTTCTGCAGTAAGATTTTAGTAATTAGCAATATTTTATTGTTATAAAGTATAAGAGCTTAATTTTTGAGGCAAATAAAAAAGATTATTTTCTGATTTCACTTTGTCTAGATTTTCTAAGTGTGTTGCCATGGAAATGAAAATAAATGCTGTAATTTTTTTAAACTAGAAAGATGTAAATACAGTATTTAATAGAAATTATCTAAATCATTCCTCTGCCATCTGATGCAAAATATTTTCATAAGTCTTTTTTATTATCACCAGATTTGAGATGTCACCCCAATAAATTATACTATTAGCTCTGAGAAACCACCCTTGTGAACAGTAGAATTATGTATACCCATTGCTCATTAACACTGAAACAATATTTAAACAGAATATAATTCTGAAAAGAGAAATTTTAGGGACTCCAGTGTCTGTATGTACTTTGTTTTAGTTATTCTCTCCAACAGCACTGCAACTTACTTTTGAGAGTTTTTTCCCTCTTCGTTCCTTGTCTGTTTCATAAAACCCAACCCCTTAACCTGGCTCCTTTTTGCCCAAGGCAAGAAAACCAGATGGCACAAGCCTGCACCTAAAAAATAAAAAGAATATTTTAGGATATCCTTGGAAGATTTCATTTCACTTGCTTCAATATGTTTACAGAAAGCTAGCTGTTCAGTGATTGTATTATTAGATCTCTCAGTCAGAAGCCACCCAGAAATAAAATACAAACTCTTTTATAAATTTTGCCAACATCCAGAACAGTCATAAAATAGAACCCCAGATTAAAAAATCACCAGATATAGAAAAATGAAGATAAGTATTCAAAATGTTTGAAGCAAAAAAATCATTAAAGTGTAAGAAATAACAGCATTATTTAAAAATATGGAATCATTTTTCTCTCTTTGAAGAGACTATACTCAGTTTGATGTATTGAGCTCAGAGCCACAATCTTCAGTTTTGACTTCTTGCTGTAAAGAGTTTAAGCCAAGATCATAAAGTCTTGGTAGCTCTCCTAAACCGTCAAGGGTCACATGATTGTGTGATAATGTTGAAAAGAAAAATAAATTTGTAAAATATTGAATCTATTCTGGAATAAACAAAGTAATCCTTTATGCATGTCCTGAAGTTGACTAATATCAACTTCAATCTCAAACAAGTATATTTTTAAAGAGTTAATAGTTCAATACACAGAACAATAGGACTTGAAATATAAGCAATTTCACTTCATAATACATAACGACAACAAAAAAAGCAGATCAATATTACAAGTTTTTATCATAAGTACTCATATATAATATAACAATATTGGATAAGAATTAAAGAAAATGAGTTCTCAGGCTTGTCCTTTACTAGCTATGCTAATTAGAATAAGCAAAGTGAACTTCCTTATAATTTCTTTCAAGAAATAACAAGGTTTGAAAAAAATTGCATATAAGTACTTTGAACATCACTAAAACATTATTATTATTTCACCAGGGTTTTTTGGACCTCAGCACTGAACCCAAAATATTACCATATGAAATCCCAATCATAAATAGTTTTAGCCTCTTGTGTGTGAGTATGTGTACTGGGAATTTGAACCCAGGCCCTCACACATGTTAAGTGTGAGCTTGACCACTGATTTACATCCCTACCCTATGAAGCATTGTTCAAAAGAGGAATGATTGTTGCATCTACTGTATATGCAGGACACCAAAGAGGTGGTAATGTGGAAAACTGATAGTAAATAGTAAGAGACCTCTGATAGGAAGAACAAGATAGAATTCTGCACAGACCCACACATGTACATACACCAACACACACACACACACACACACATCACCCCTACTCAAAGACAGCAATGGAGAGCAACTTGTGTGACAAAAAGAATTCTACTACCTAAAAGCAAATTAAAAATGCTTAACTTACTGATGAAAAATTTCCATACCTGAGCCTGGTATTGCAGACCTGTAATTCCAGTATTTGGAAGGCTAAAGTTAGTAGCATTATGAGGTCAAGCCCAGCATGATCTATATGACAAGAACCTGTCTCCAAAACAAAAAACAAATGCAGAAAAAATTCCAAGAATTTTGTATTTCATTACATACTTAATATTATTTCAATAGATAAAATGCTTCTTCATTCTTAAATGTTCAATATGAGAAAAATAATAACCCTACATCATAACATTCACCAAATAATAACCCTTCCTCAGACCATTCATAAAAAAGAATTCTATGTATTTTTAAATACTTAAACCTAACACTAAAAATAAGTTTGTGATCTGATGTGAAGATGAAAACTTTCTAAGCATAAGGGCAAAGTTCAAAACCATAAAAGCATTAACATAGTTTAATAATAAAAATTAAAATGTTATATGTGTCAGAATGTCGTGCATAAAAGTTAAAAAGTAGTTCCAGATAAATGGCACAAGTTTATAGATCTTGTAACTCAGGAGAATGAGACAGGAAAATCATATGAGCCCAGGAGTTTGAGACTTGCCTGAGCAACACAAGAGGCCCATCTAAAAAAATACAATAAAATAAAGGCAGATGACAAACTAGGGAAAAATCTATATTTCCCTAAATTAAACAAAAAAATCCTCATTATCACAAAAAAGGAAGAGATACTTTACTAAGGGGTAGAGGCTCCTACTTCAAATTGGGATGGTAGAGGGAGATGAGGCCAGACCCAAAACACAAAAGGGACAAATAAATACGGAGCAGCAATGTGGAAGTGGGAAAACTATGAGAGAGAAATAGCAGCTAAACTGGGCTCTGACTAAACCGACTTGACATCTTTATTGCTAAAGGTAGGGTAGGGTGATTCTGAAGATGACAGATAAGAAATTTCATCATATGTCAAGAACAGGAGATTTTGCTAAACTGATTCACCAGGACTCTTGCTCAAATTGGGCCAAGAAGCTACAGCCACTGGATTAAGAAAAGTCCCAAAGTTAGGAAATGCAGAAAGCAGACTCAGAGGACTTTACTCAAATTAGTGGAATAAGAGAGTCTTTGTCACTTATTAACAAACAATTTATACTCTTCACATGTAAATACTGAGTTAATCATTATAAGATAAAGAGTCCAATAAAAGTTTGATATGAAACCATTCACAAGAGAAAATTAATACTTAAGAGATATATATTTAGGTCAATTTTCATAATGAAAACTTCAAGTTTAAAAACAAACCCACAATCTTCTTCCTATCAACTTCATGAAGAATGCACAAAAACCAGAACAAACTTAAGTGACTGATGGAATGTTGACACAACTTTTCTGAAAGGTCATTTGATGATATAAATTATTTCACTATTTTAAGATAAATTTACTCAGTATCTTATCAAATGCCAGATACCCTACCTCATACAGGGGCAAGAGTGAGATATACAAAATCCCACACAGTAAAAATCTTACAGTCTAGAGAAAAATAAGCTTTAAAATACTTTTAGAAATAACTAAGCAATCATTTGTGGTTTAAGTGTTATCATGAAAATGTATAGATTAGCATGAGAGTAAATAATGAGAAGATCTAATCTAATCACAGGATTACCTGGAGCTAGGCATTCAGACAAATGGCTTTCCTCCTGACTATGAAGGATAAGTAGAGCACCAGATAAAGCAAGGGAGAGGGATAAGGAACAAAATCCAAGGAGAAGGACAGTAGATGAAGGCTTCTGAAAAATGTAAAAATGTTGGCATACAGTACAGTATGAATATGGCAAACACAGTAAAGTTTTGGTAGGGAGACTTAAAGGATTTGCATCTTACAATGAATAAGTCAGTGCATTTATGGAGGAGGATAAATTGACCAATTTATAGTTTTAAATGATACTTTAGCTGGTATGCAGAAAATTCTTTGGGCAGGGACTAAAGGAAGTTGAGGAACATCAACCAGAAGGCCACTGGTAATACTGAACTTTCCTTGGCCCTTGTACTCGCAGGAGAATAGTAACAAAATTTCAACATGGTTTAAGGAAATGGTTTAAGGCAAAAGATACTCCTCTTCCAATAACTTAGCCAGCATTTCCAATTACATTTTTTCATCTCTTCTGTAATTCTAGAAGATGACACCCCTGTGGTACTTGTGAGAAGGCCAATCACAGACTCTTCCCTCAGTTCCTCCAGTTTCCTATGCTTTGTCACATGAATAGTTAACTTAATCAAGGATTATTTCTCTCTCTCTGAAAATAGCTGGATACTAAGATAAACATTCTCATCCAGCTGAGACATTCTCTGATTGCAAAAGTATCTCAAATGTAAAATATCTAGCCATATAAAAACTCTACAGACTCCGGGGACACTCTAATATGCAAATCTAGAATGTTTTCCTTATTTCAATAAACTGACTAAAATAAATCCTTTTTGCTCAGTTTATCTTTGACATTATTAAAATAATGATATAAAATGGTGGACTGAAACAAAGAGGAGCTTGAAATTTATTCTGAATACAAAATTTATAGAACTTGAAATGAGCTATTTGTTACCAAGAACAAGTTCCTAGCCTGAGCAACTCCTTAACTAGGCACACAAGCTAGGTAAATAGTGGTATTATTCCCCAGCAGGAATAAACTCCAGAAAAAGAAGTAGGCTAGGAAGAGAACAAGATCACGTCTGGAGATAGTAGGTGTGATGAACCTGAAAGATGTTTTAAGTGAAGATGTCAAAATATAAATCGGGAAGGAAATCTGGGAGGGAAACAGAAATTAGAGTGAACTGTCAACCAAATTTGCATTTAAAAGCCATGGGGGTCTGTCTTAGTTACTGTTTTCTCATTGTTGAGACAAAATGCTTGACACTCAAAGTAAAGCAAGGAAATTACAATTTGGGAGGTTTCAGTCCATGCTCAGTGGCTCCAAGCAGCAGGGTGCCGCATTGGGGCCACAGCTCATGGGCGCTGCAAACCGTAAGAACAGACCGCAAAAGGGAAAAAAAAAAAGCCACACCTTCTTCCCACTGTTACATTGTATGCTGGCTCCACTCCTGGGCAGGTGTAGCATTCAAAACCCCAATCTGAGCACTGGACAATGAACCAATCACAAAGGCTAGATTTGGCCATGTCCATGATTGCATGAAGATTTTGGGGTGGCCCATCTGAACATAAACCATAACAGGGACCTGGGTGGCTGAAGCAAGAGGATCACAAGTCTAATCCAATCTGAGCAACTTAGCAACTTAGTGAAAACCTGTCTCAAAAAGACTGGAGTGGGGAAGGGAGGCCACCAGAGCAAAGAAAAAAACAAAAAAAAACAAAAAGCCATGAAAATAATAGACTAAAAAAAGAGAGGGAGAAAAGGATGCAACTGTTAAAATTGTTCAATTGCAGAGAAAGTGTTGTGGATATGACACTTCTAAGAAGTAAAGAAATAGGAGAATAAAAAATGTCCTTGGGATTTTGCAGCCTAGAGGTCATTAGCATTTTACTGAGAACAGTTTCAAGTACTTAATTTCTGAGAATTTGTTCTAAGGACATAATTAGAAGGAGACAGAAAAACAGTAGGTAAAAAGACCTCACAGAATTGTTTGTAGTCAGAAACAGTGGAAATAACGAAAATGACTGAAAATAAGTGGTTAATTCAATCATGTTTATTCCTAAGTACAATGGTAGAATGATATTTTATCATTCATAATGCTCTCTGAGAATTTATAATTATACAGAGAAGTTTTCATGATGAAATGTTAATTTTTAAAAAACAAGATACAAAAGTACCATGTGATTTCAATTTCTGTAAAAAATACAAATATCAGAATATACAGAATATCACAGAAAAGTATTTCAGTCAAAATTGACTTCTGTGTAAAGCTGTATCATTTATTATTTTTAAAAGTTTTCCTAATATTTCTACTAAACTGTATATTACTTTAATTTTAAAACCATAAATGTTATACATAAACATTGTGTTTAATTTAGTGATAGGTCACCAGAGTTTTTAAGTGATATTAAACAAAATTTTCACAATTTAAATGTCATAAATGTCGACCTGAATGAGCTAAGATTTTTCATTTAACATATGCAGAAAATGTTGGTACAAAAGTTTTTAGCACAAAATAAATATATGAGATGTGACCAAAATATACTGTGAATGTTTAAATTTTAATTTCTCTCAAAATACTGCTTACTTCTTACTTCAAACACATGTATCTCACCATTCTTGCCACTTTCTGAATCAGTCCTAAAAGGTGTCTTTCAGGAATTTTGTTAGTTTCTCTGTGGTAGCTTCCTAGATGTCCTAAATTAATTCTAAATATTTAATTTTCCTATTTATTTTAACTTTAGGGAAGAGCCATAAGTCTCACACTTCCAGGTCTAGTAAACAAGGAGGATAAAGACCCACTTTTTATTTGACAGAGATTGCTATAAATAGTTAATCAGTGAGGGATGACCATAAAATATGGTGAATGTTTAAATTTTAAAAATCACAAATGATACATTGCAATTAACTTCCCCCTCAAAGTAATGAAAATACCCCTTCACCTCAAACACATTTGTCTCATCTTCTTAATAATGTGTCTTTTACTGTTATAATTTTTTTGTCCTAATTTAAATGTTCACCATATCTTCTGATCATCCCTTGTAGGTTATGGGGAAGAAACCAGAGAGGATAAATAACCTGTGGGTCAGAAAGGGAGGAATGTAATAGAAGAAATAATCTCTAAAGTTTCAGAGGCCAGCTTCACCAGAGTCTTAGGGCCTCTTGAAAAAAGCAACAGTCAGAGGGAATGAGAAGCCTCCCTTCTGCTGAAATTAACACACCTGTACCTCTCTGATTTTAACTAATCTACTGCTGAAACTGCTAGCTGAATAAAAAAGAAACCAAACTGTTGCTACTAAAAGTTAGGTTTCTGGATCTCTTTCTAAAGTGGTATAAATGAAACTTTAAAAAAAAACTTCAGAAAAAAAAACTGATCTAGGCTCTTGGTGTCCAAATGTTCAAATCCATTGACTCTCTAAAATAACTCATTGAGAAGGAGGGTTAGACATCTAGATAATAACTTCCAGCTAAAAAGCAAAAGAGCAATATAATAGGTTTTGAATATGTCATTGAGTTTCTAGCCACAGGCAAGTCCCTCTGACTTTAAAGTGTGTGTGTGTGTGTGTGTGTGTGTGTGTGTGTGTGTGTGTGTCTGTCTGTCTCAGGGTGGCAGGGGAGGTTTTCCTAAAAGTATTGTCACACTTTGAAAACCAGGATTGGGGATTTGTCTTAAAAGACGACTGCTGCTTTAATTTATATTTCTCGAATGACCAAGGATAAATAAGAATCATATTTGTAAATATCACATTGTCTCTCTAGTGTAAAAAGTAATAAAAACTGTAGGACTAATAAGATCCAAAGTGTGTAATAGCTATTGTAAAAAAGAAAGGGAAAGTAAGTGCTCTAAAGGATATAACTGCATGTATGTTTAAATGTGTAAGATAGATGACCATATTACTAAGCTTTTGTTGGATCATTGAACAGAACGGTTTGCACTCTCATTGTTTGATTAACCAATTTTTACGCTTTAATTTTGTAACTTGAACAACTATTTCTAAGATGAAAATATGTAATTTATCAACTTTTTTTGAAATTCTGTATTATTTCTACCCTTTTTCCTGTTTTGCTTTTTTTTTCTTTAAATAAACAGACAATGACTACTTGCAACAACAATAATAATAATAATTTTAAGAAATAAAATATATCTCTAGATCTAGATCTAAATAGGTAGATAGTAAAACAGTTATAGAAAATAGAAGTCTGCTCTATTCACTCCAAAACCAGCTCAACCGTCACATGACCCCACACTCAACCCCCTCAAAGACAGACTTGCCTGGATTGAAGAGATGTTGGAAACCTGGCAGCAAGTTACTGTAGTACAAAGACAAATTTGGGGGTGAGAAAACTCAATCTATTTTTCCTGGGATTAAGTATTGTAACTGCTAGTGAATATTAACAAACACAGCTCTGTTTTCTAGCACATTCAAATATTATATATTGCTATATTTTCACCCAGTGATACATTTCAAATTTTCTCTAACTTTAGTTACAATAGAAATACCTTGGTTGGACTTCAAACCATCCTAAACTAGGTTTAACTTTCTTCATCTGCACATTTGCTTCAGTGGAGATTCCACAATGAAATAAAAAGTTAAAAACAATTTGCAGTTAAGAGCTCATATATTTCATAGTAACATTAGCCACAAAGGTAATAAGGAAAATCACCTTTATAAAATGACACAAATGTATTTGTACCTCTTTAACAGAAAGCATAAGTTAGCACAAGTAAGTTTGTAATACTTTAGAATATCTCTCTTGATAATCTTACTGCCTCCTTTCTTTATTAAAAACCAATTCGTTTAAAATTATATTTGACTTCATGTCTTAATTTTTAAAAGAGATCAAATACATCTTTTTCATTTTGTCATATTTGAATTTTGCTAAATGTCACTTTCAACTTTTTGAGTTCAAAAAGTTTTTATTAAAGTAAATTAAGTTTTGAGTTCAAAAAGTTTTATTAAAGTAAATTAATAGGAATTTTTAAAAGATAATGGTCTTAGCCCTTTCCTTTTATTTCTGTGGGCTCTGTTTCCAATAGGCCTCAAAAATACACCTGTGAAGTATGGAAATCTTTCTCAAAAGACAAAACCACTTATTTTTCTATGTAATGACTAGTTCTGATCATAGTAATAGAAAGATTTATCTATGATTTTCAATGTATTAAATTCAAAACTTTTTTCTTGATATTAAAAATTTAGTAGATATTTTCATTTTTAAATTGATGCCAAGGAGACAAAATATTTAATTCATCCTCTCATTTTACTTCTTCCCTAAATCTGGGCAAGTCCCACACACAGACTCACTGAACAGTGATTGCCAAATGCAAACATTCATGAGTGTTAAGTAAAAATATGAGAAAAGTTGAAATGCATGACACTGTAGGAGACTACAGCCCAGCCACAGGAGGCAACTACCACCCAGCATCAGCCAACATTTGCTGAAAAATGTGAATCAAGTGAAACCAGAGCTTCCAATACAAGTCAAAAATTCGGAATATATATATATATATATATATATATATATATATATATATATAGTAAAAACCACAAAAGAAAAAACCAGCTTCCCCATCACATTTAAAAGTCTCTATCTCTATCTCTATCTATATATAGCTTAAATAAAAACTTTTGATGGTTAAATCAAACAAATAAAAACCATGGTCCATATCCAGTCATTATTTTGTTACTTCTGTAAAAAGAAATCTCTACATGACATAATTGCTGAAGGCTTTTGTTTCCCTTTCCTGAAATTCCCATCATACTTGCT
Source organism: Hydrochoerus hydrochaeris (assembly GCA_004027455.1). Taxonomy (NCBI): domain Eukaryota; kingdom Metazoa; phylum Chordata; class Mammalia; order Rodentia; family Hydrochaeridae; genus Hydrochoerus; species Hydrochoerus hydrochaeris. Next base: position 22,995 of record PVLA01000581.1, on the reverse strand, counting down.
TCTTAAATAATGCTGTTTAAGGGCTGAGGATTTAGCTCAGCGGCTTATACGCCTGCCTTGCAAGCGCTCAGTTGTGAGTTCGATCTCTGGTAGTGGGGAGGGGATGCTATTTAAATTACACTATCTGGAAGGTAATATGGACAATACCAGTTATCATACCTTCCAGTTTATAAAATCAGGAAAAAAAATCTAACACTAACAGAAATGCAACACAAGATAGCTAAGTTTTGGGGATGGAAATGAGTTTGATTAAGAAAATTGCTGCAGATTGTAGCATAGGAAAGCCTACATATAAATGAAGCAATATGCAAAGAGTTTCTTCATACAAAAGAAGTACTTAAATTTGTAAGGCATTGGACCCAGCATTCCAAATAATAGCAATGAGGCTGCATGCGAAGCTTCATCTATTTCTCAGTTGCCAGAGACCAGCTTGGATTTCAAACAACTACTCCTATTGACAACTTACTGTAGTAAATCCCTATCAATTAATCAACTGGCTAAGTATAGTACAGGGGAAGATTCACTAACTTTTATCTTCATCAACCATGTTAAAATTAAACATCATGCAAAGCATTCAAACATTTAAGAATCTTAATGCTAAACCACCAGCAACTCTTGGCAACCAAGACACAACAAGAAATCAAAGCAAAGGGGAGATTTTAATAGTACAGCTGGTGTTTTTTTGCAAGCCAAATTGTTTATAGGCATTGAGTAGCAAACTAGAAAGTTCTTAAAGGACTCAAAAGAATGCAAAATACTGAGACAAATGTACTGCCAACTTCCAAATCACATATTCTAAACGGTATGAGGTTAAAACACCACCATACCACCATAGCTTAATCACCTCCATTCTGTCCCATCCACTTTGACCCTTGTTTCTTGCAATAAAATACAAAAGTTTCATGTTAATTTCGCCACTTACCAGAAGTTGGCTTGTCCTATGTCTAAATATCTTCACTTGAACAACAAAAACCAGAAAAATATCATGTTACTATTATTAACATCTGCAGGATACCTGATAGAAAATATCCGTTCCATAAACCCTGGGCTAGATCTACGTGATGGTGGCATTTCCTTAATGTTTATTGGTAGGTTCAACTTTTTCAGCAATTCTTCATCTGCTTCAACTTCTCACCTGGCTCTGCTGCCAGCGTTATCAAAAAGAGCCTGAGGGACTGAGGGATGTAAGACAGAGGTAAAGCAGTTACTTAGCATGTTCCAGGACCTGGATTTCATCCCCAGCAACACAGAAAAACAAAAATATCTAAATTTTCCCATCAGAATCTCCCCACAAAGTTTACTTTTTATAATACAGTTAGATACTGTGTTTTGCAACTGAAAGTAAATTTTTATTTTTTTGGCTTTACTGAGAATCAAACCCAGAGTCTTGCCGATTTGAAGCGAGTATTCTATTGCTGGGCTACGTCTTTAACCAAAGGATAATTGAAACAAACAAAGAACTGCTTTGAGCTGGATGCAATGGCACACACTATAATCTCATCTGCTCTGAAAGCTGAGGCAATAGGATCATGTGTTCAAGGACAGTTTAGGCAATTTAGTGAGGCCCTGTTTTACAATTTAAATTTTTAAAGTGTAAAAGGCTGGGAATATAGCTAGGTGGTCAAATACCACTGAGTTCAACTCCTAGCACCACATATGCACACATGAAACACACAAAACAAAACAATAATAAAAACCACAAAACAAAACTAACTTCTCCATTACACACTAAAACAAAACAAAACAAAACAAAACAAAACCTCCAACTCTGCTACACTGACCTCTAAATGTCTTAGCATTACAAATACTTGCCTCTTTATAATCATTATTTAAGTCTCTCATAGGACATACCTTGTTCACTAAAAGATATTTTTCCTAGAAATTCAGTGACACCTTTCTCCATAGCAATAGATAAGGTTTAAATTCTTTTCTCTCTGCTAAAAGAGCCATTAAGTGAAATTATATTCCTGAGACATGAATTCAACTCCCCATTCGGCCAATGAATCAGTGCATTGCAGAGAGAGCATCCCCAATTCATGTCAAATGACTTTAGAAGAAACTAAATTCCATTTTGCTTGAGCAGGTTTTTAAGAAAAGAAGCACACAAGCCAATGCTTCTCAACTTTGTGGTGTGTGTGTCTGTGTTACTCAGGGATCTTGTTAAGTATCCATTCTGAGCATTCAGTGTTCCTTGGTCTGCAGAGTTCTAGCCTCTTTCTAGATTATTCTATCACTGCCCCAACACATTGCACTTTAGTGATGCACTATGGGTATAAACTATGTGCCTTTGGAATGCCTCTGTCATTTTTTTGTCTCTTTTTTCTTTTTTTTTTTTCTTTCTCTCTGAAACACTCATTCACTTGCTATTCCTACCTTGTCCAAACTGCCCGTTCCTGCATCTCATGCAGCACCCATGTCAATCTCTCATTACTGTCTATTGTTCCATTGTATGATTCCTACAGGAATCTGTTGTGAGCAGGCTAGGACTCTGAAAAAAAAAAAAAGCCTGACTCTCATAAATATTAACAGCTGTTTCTTTGCTTGCTTGCTTGCTTGCTTGTTTGTTTGTTTGTTTGTTTGAGCCTTTATTTTGTAGTACAGATTGCCCTTGAAAATGCTATGTAGCCCTGACTGGTCTCAAACTTAGTGATTCTCCTATCTCAGCCTCCTGTGTGCTAGGATTACAAGTGTGCGTCACCACACTCAGACATGATTTATTTTATGAGTCTCTAAGTGTTTTAAGGCAGTGAAAGAAGCGTTTTGAAGCAAACATGGAAGTTTCTCTGGACTTATCCAATCCCAACACATTGAAGTAACTAATTGACCTGTGTCAATTAATTCAGTTTTGCACTGAATGTTACTGTACTGAAATTTCCATTATTTGGCACCTCTAAAGTTCACCTATCTACAGTGACTATGACTCTCCTTCTTTTCTCCTAATCTCCAGGTTACTGTGACAGGTTACTCAGGAACTTAGACTGCTAAAAATGTTAATGTGTTCCTGAAATTCTATCAAACTTGACAATATTACAGAGATGAATCAGACACAGAGGAATGTTCAGCTTTCAGCTAAAATGAGAATGTTTTTATCTAAATTCCATTAAGCCTGGCACCTTTCGGAGAGTTGTCCGACAGAACCAAAACTCAAACAGTGTCTGCAAGTCTGCCAAGCTCTCCTTATCTGAATAACCTTCAATTTAGGGCTAGTCTATATCACTGACTTTAGAAAATTACCTGACATTCCATTCATGGTTCTAACATAATGTGGATTTTTTTATTGTCAGGTTCAAGTATCATTTACAACATACCATTACGATTCTTATGATTATCGTTTTGACCTCCATAAATACACATATGCATGGATGATAAAGAGAAGAGATTCTGATGTTGGCAGTCTTAAAGACTGACTGAATGATTGACACAGAAACACTGCTAGCTCCCCAATTTTGATGTATTTATTCCTGAGCAGTGTTTGGAAGCACAGTTAAAGATTTCTTGTTTTAGCTACTGATTGGAGGTGCCCTGTCTTGTTCATAGGTTAAACTTTAATAGAAACAGAATAAATAAGTCAAGTTAACACATAGTGGACCATATTATTAGGAAATGAAATATAAAAGAATTGCCCAAATGGGAATCAGAATAAAGGAGAATATTTTTTAGAATTTCCTTAACATGTTAACACGGTTCTGATCGTAGTTCTGGCATTTGCTTCTTTAAACAAAGGTTATACTAATGATTTTTTTCAATGATTGCCTAGAAAAGCATTGGCTCAATTTCCCAATTAAGCAAACAAAAATAGAGTCTGACTTTGCAACACTGACAGGAAGAATTTAGCCACATCACAGGGTAAGTAGAATAGCACACTGGCAGGCACATATCAAGAGACTCCCCTCCTGAAGTCTGAAAAGTACATGAAGTGTTTCCTGGCATTTCACAGTTTGCAGCTAACTGTTTCTTGCCATTGAATCAAGACAATAGATAAATCTCAGGCTTACATTTGAAATCTTGGTTTTAAGTGATATATAATGGGCAAGATGCAATGTGAGCCTTAACTTCATGCTATAAGTTCAACCACTCTTAAAATATGGCATACTCACCCTCACAAAAGGCCAGTCACTTTTGTTACTGGATTATCAAGATAACTCCAAGACTCTGGCTAAGAACAAACTGGAAAGACAGTCTTCCCTCAGTATCAGGACTGGACTGGTTCTAGGACACCCCAAGTCCCCAGTAAATACCAAAATGGATGAATGCTCCTGCTCCTTATACAATGTGACAGTATTTACATATAACCCATGCATACCTTCAAGTATTTTAAATCTCATCTAGATAATTATAATGCATAATACCATGTGAATGCTGTGTAGTTCTTATGATGTTTTGGTTAAGGAATAATAACAATGAAAAATGTCCATATATGTTCAATATATGCAAATCTGTTTTTCCTAAATATTCTCAGTGTGAGATTTTCAGCTTCATGGATATGAAAACATTGATATTGAGGGATGACTGCAATCAGTTCTGAAAAATCATAAAGCAAACATGTGCTAGGAAGTTATATAAATCTGCCTACCTCTGTAAATTCCAAATTTAGAATTAGAATTATAAGATTGCCTCAGCCTCTCACTAGCATTCTCTGTGAGGCATGAAGAAAAGAAAGAATGAAAATAACTATATACATATATATGTAAATTCCAAGATGAATGTAATTAATGTATATCAGTATATGCTAATAAAGAGGTCTAATGGTGATTTTAGAGTATAGAGGGAAATATCTAGCAGAGAGTCCTGGAAAATGGCACACTTGGTGATCACCCAGCAACCAGTGAACATCACCCTAGAGTCCAGGAACTACGTCTAGCATGCATGAGTTGCAGGTGCTCTTCATCATCCTCAATAAGTACGTTAGGTTTCTGTCATGTTCAGGGCTAGTATCAGACAGAAAGAAGCATGAGTAGAGAAAGATGCTTTGCTTGTTATCCTTTTGTTTACTTTATCTGTAAACACCACTCAACCTTTTGACATCAAAGAAACTCTGGGTAAGCAACTGTTGAGAAGGCACTTAGCCCAGAACAGAGAATAGAAGCATTTCAATAGATTAAAAGACAAGAGCCAGCAGAATCACTTATGAATTTTTTTTAAAAATGGAAGAAAGAATTATAGACAGAGGTTGGCTTTAGTAAGTTTCAAAACTTATCAAGCTATAGTCATTATTAGTTACATTTTAAAGATACTGCTTTTGAAGATCTTGTCTTCTCTTAAAAGGTATAATCTGAAGTTTTCCTTTCTGGAGATTAACAATCCATTAAAATGCAAGATATTTTAGTGCAATATTTGAAAATGTGCATTTTTTTCTATTCTTGCACTAGTCTGAAACCCAATCTCTTCTGCTACAAAGTTAACTTACCAAAACTCAGCTTTACAAATAGTATACAAAATTCATTACTTTTCAATCACTTCATCAGAAAATGGGCTGAAAGTAAAAAGACAGAAGCATTCTTTACTCCTCAGTCAGCAAAAGCTATTATATGCTCAAAGCAAGCAATTATCTGCCAGACTAAACTATTAAAATATTTTATGACTCAGAACCAATTGTCAACAGTATAATTTAAATATCCTTAAAAGCTTGATTACATAAGACTGGCTTATGAGTGGATAAAGTATATTTCCTTAATAGGTATACTAAATATTTACATTGATCAATTAAATATTAGAAGCAGATTAACTTTTTAAAGTATTTTCATTACAAAACAAAAACTATCTCTTATATCTTCTGTCTATTAGTAAAGTAAAACATTAACCAAGCATATGAAAAGTCATAGTTTAAACTAAGGAAAGCCAAGGTGGACAAAATTTTTCTGTTTTCTCTTTGGAAGCCAGATGGTAAATATTTTAGGCCTTACAGGTTATATAGCTTCTGTTAGAGCTACTCAGCTCTGAAGTTGTAGCATGAAAGCAGCCCTAGATGATACATAAACAAATGAACACAGCTTTGAGCTAATATAACTGCACTAACCAAATTGAACCCATGAGCTCATTTTCCAACTTCTGAGTAAAGCCAAATCCTTGTATAGGTATCAGACCCAATAGTGTTTTCATGATTTACCTGATAACTTTTGTGTTTGGAGTCTATTCCAGTTGCATTTTTTTTAAATTACAGTAAACTAATATTTTCCACTAAAAACAAAAACTAAATACATTTCAAAATCACAAAATATCACTGAAAATATAAATAACTTTCATAACATAATATTGTAAAAGTGTAATTGTCAAAAACGTAAATCATTACTCCCAAGCAAATATTAACAAGTGCTAAGATTTTAATTCATTATCTAAAGAAAAAGCAATGAGATACCAAAATTAGTGCAAAGAACATTTGAAAAGGTGATTTGGTAATTTACCATAAACAAAATGTTAGGATAATATTACTGGGTTAGATTTAAAATTAGTGCCCACCAGTGTCATAACCTGAGGTTTTCTGTTCCGCTAGGCAGAAATTATTTGCATTTCTACTTAACAAAAATTAACAAATTAACTTCTATCCCATCAAACAATAAATGGCCCAATCAGTAGATGACACGCATTACACTGAAAGAATATCTAGTATTCCAAGTATTCTATTTCCAAGTTTTAAATGTTTTTTTACAATATTGGAGATTTGCCTATGTCTTGAAATGTTCTAAACAAACTAAACATTGCCTTAATGTCTTGTATTTTTCCCATTTAAGTAGAAGAATTTACTAAGAAATAAATGACTTCTGCATTGTATTATGATGGAAACTCAAAACATGTAATGCTAACAACAGCCTTCTCCTCAGGTCTTTTGCACTGACCTTTGGTGTCAAGACTGCACACCTGGGTCCTTGTGCTGTAGTGTTCTGTTTGTTTTGGTACAGTCAAGATGGGATGGCTGAATGGGTGATGATATATTAGCTCCATGGAATAACTGCAGCAGTCCATAATGTTATAGAAACATATTTATTGGTATGAAAATATTTTCACAATACATTAACAGGTTAAAAGGTAAGTAAGATACTAAGTAATATACACAGGTATTTTCCTGTGTACATTGTTCTGCATTACTTTTATAGTTTTTGAGGTTTGAGATTGCCTATTCCTTAAATGTAGACTGCATAAGGTAACTTCCTCCAAAGAGTACAGTATGGAACAAGCAAAGGGTAACACTAAGGTGCAGAAAAATAGCAAACACTGCCTCTGCCAGGTAACTAATGTCAATACCCATAGAGATGCTTCAGGTCAGCTGTGCCTTGGTGTGACGAGACAGCGCGGTATCTCCATGGTCTTCCCCGAAATCCATAACCCCAGTTTGATAACGAGAAAACCATGAGACAGATACCACTTAGGGATACTCCACAAAGAAACTGACTGTGCCCTTCAAGATATTCACACTCATCAAAAACAAGGTCATCCTGAGCAACAGTCACATCCAAGGGAACCTAAGGAAACAAATGCAATATGGCATCCCAAAACAGAAAAAGGGCCTAGGGTAAAAACTAGGGAAATATGAATAAAGTATGGGCTTTAACTAATCATAGTTAAAATTGATTAATTATGAGAAATGTACCATCATACTATAAAATATTAATAATAAGGGAAATTGTGATGAAATAGATTGGAACTCGATATTATTGTTCTAATTGCTGCTTAAATATAAGACTGTTTTAAAATAAAATATTTATTAAATTTTTCTTAGGTTCATTATTCTCTATTTTTCATCATTTTATTTCAATTTCTTCAAAATGTTTTATTCATTTATGTTTCACATTCACAAAAGAAGGCATATTCTGTGAGTTTAGGCTTTTCCACATTGTCAAAGCTACATCCTCAAGTTTTGAATTCTTTTATCTCAGAAAAAGAAGGCTTTTCTATGCATCATGCCACAGTTTTCTCCAGACTATCCTCAATCTCTTTCCCTTTAAGAGAATTCTCTGTATAAATATGAAAAAATGTAACTTTGATATAATGATATTTAAGATTCTTCAAAGGACCCACACAATTGATTTCCTATCACATAAACTATCTTCCGTAATAATGTTTTACTTTATGAATACTACCCTAATTCCCAAGTTAAATCAATGAACTTTTATTGGTAAAGAGAAAAATGGTAAAAATATTAAATATAGAGCCTGATTTATTCCAGCAGAATCTTGTGTTGACAGAAAAATCTAACAATCCTGGAGTAAGAGTTGATTCGTGTATTAACCTTCCTTCCAAAGTTTCTGAGATGTCAAATTATTTCTGTGTTAATATACCTGAAATATAAACAGTATGCATGTGTGAATTAACTTATATCTATATGGCTAGAGTGATTTATTGTTGGGTGAAAGAGTTCAGTCAGAAATCTACATTACAGAGTTGTCTTCTATGCACTTCAAATGCTCCTATTAAAACCCACTCCAGAATATTTATTAATTAAAGTTTATAGTATCATGGTACATCAATGAAAAGAATTTTCACTGATGAATGGTGTTCAGCATTGTGATAGTTAAGCTAAATTGTCAACTTGATTGACTTGGGAGCTGTGTAGAGAATTCATAAAACAGACTTTGGGGTGTGTCTAGGTGAGACTCTGTCTGGGTGAGACTCTGTCTGACCCCTGGCTCTTTCCCTGGCTCTCTTCCCTTTGTTCTGCTTCCCAAACACCATGATGTAAGCAGCTTTGCTCCACTCACCCTTCAACCCAGATGTTCCTGCCTTTCAACCCATCAATCATGGGCTGAAACCTCCAAAACCATTGACCAAATAAACCATTACCTATATAATATATAATTTGATTTTTTCCCATTCCTATACCTTCCCTAAATCCCTTTTCCCCTCCTTATTTACAAAAGCTTTATTTCCACTTTATTCTTTTCTTATTTTTTTCTTTTCCCTCTATTCCTTTTCCCCTGCCCTTCCCTAGTTCCCATATACTTCAAATATTTCTAGGTTATTTATAATACCTAATGCAGCATAAGTGCTATACAATACTTTCTATATTTGCATGTCTTTTGTTGTAATTTTTTCAAATATTATTTAATCCAAGGAAAGTTGACTTTACAGATCAGAACCTCCCGATATGGATGACCCACTTGGAAACAAAATGAAAGGATGATTGTGTATCCTTGCACTGTCTGGCAGAAAAACTGCCTAATGTCAACTGATGATTCTTGATTGATAATATACCATTCATTAAAGTTAAGATTCTATAAAATTGTTATTACCGTGTAGAAAATCACAAATTGCAAAGTATTTTGATTTGGTAGAGACATAACTCATATAAATTCTGTAGAAAATATAACTTTGAAGTTATTATGAAGTTCATTGTCCTTTTTTTTACTTAATTTAGCACTCTTATGTCACCACTGTTTTTGAATCCTGCTTTGACTCAGTTTTGTCATTTTAGTGGTTCCCTTAATAAAAAGTTAAATATTTGATGCTCTCCCTCTCTCTTGATATAGACATAGAGATATATATAGATATATGTAGTCATGAACCAAATCACATATTTCCCCATAAGGTTCAATGTAAACAAGGTTAATCTGTTCTGACTCTATGAAGGTGGTCACAAACTGGTTTTAATTATGAACAAAATTAAATTTTCCCATGAGGCTCAATGTAAATAAGGTTAATGCATTCTGAACCATGTGTATTTTTTAACCACAAAAATATGAAACAAAATACACTACAGTGTGAAGTTAAAAAATACTTGAGATGACTTCTGGAACAGAGGATAGGAAATTGGTTGGGGAGGAGGTTATTGTTTGGAGGGAGAGTCTTGGTCTATAAGAACATCAGAGAAATCTCCTTCAGGAGTTTCCATTCTTTGTCTCTTAGCTGCAGGGGCAATTCTGATGAGAAATCTGTCTAACGTAACTTGCTTTTTCCTGTGCTACATAACCGTCCTGAAATGAAACAGCATAATATCATTCATTAGATTCAACACTGTGTTCATTACAGTTACATTGGCATGGTGCTTCTCAAAGAACTTCTGCATTCACTCCATTCTCCCATAATGGATTTTATTACATCACTGTTAAGTTCCTCCCTGTCTGCCTTTTCCTCAGTGGAAAGCTCCTCAACAAGCATATTCTGCTGCCCACTTTGGAGTTCAGCAAATTCTCCTGTCATCAGCTCCTCCTTATGGTCCTCAACAAGCTCCTCTATGTCTGCACTTTAACATCCAGACCCATACCCTTGCCCATGGACACAATCTCCTCCACTACCTATCTATCTGTTATGGTTTGAATCTAGATGTCCTCCAAAGCCTCATGCAATCATAGGAGTTTGGGAAGGTGTCTGGATCCACAGTATGTAATACTGGGATTAAGGATGTGATTCTGGTATTGATTCATGGTGCAATGTTAGGATTAAGGGAGCCCCATCATGAGTGTATTTCCCACCCTAAGGGTGAGTGGCCCGGATAGAATTTAAGGGACAGATAGAGGGCTGCAGTTATTGCTGTTTTCTGCCTTCTGCCTGCTGTTTCCCTTCTGCTATGTCATCTTGCCTTGGAACCAGGAAATATGAACTGAAACCTCTACAAATTGTGAGCCAGAATAAATCTTACCTCTTTTAACAATGGGTACTAGAAATTTTGTCCTAGCAAAGAAAAAAGTAACTAAGACATATTTTCATACCAGAGAAGTGGAATTATTGCTGACTTTACCTGACCATGGGATTCAGGAGCCTTTGCAACTAGCTTGTGGGAAGAGTTCGGAAAGGTCTGGAGATGCTTGCTAAAGAAGCAGATGTGGAATGCCTTACACTGTACTTGATGGGAGATTCTGGTCAGAGCTCAGACAACTAGAATGTTGATAGAAATGCTGCTAGTAAAGACCAGGTTTAGGAGGTTTCAGCTGAAAAGAAGGACTACATTGGTAGTTGAACTCTAGATGATGTATGTAATGCTTTGACAGAAAGTTTGTCTGCATTTTGCTCATGTCTTGAGACTGCCTGAGACTGAGATTAAGGCAGTAGAATGACTAATCTTGCAGAAGAAATTTCAAGACAGCCTAATGTTGAGGATGTGGCATAACTACTATTGATGGTTTCTAGCTAGATATATGTTGAGAATCAAGACCAAAGAGCCCAGCAGAATGATTTAAAATGTCTTGAGTTTAGTCAGAAAGGAAGCTACAGTTAAGCTGTGGATGGCAAAGATACAGCAGAGAAGAACTTGGTTGCTGAGAAGGAACTGGACAATAGAAAAGATGGGTTGAGGACATCAAAAGAAACAGGAAGACACCTCAAGGTTGAAAAGGTGAAAGAATTTGCTTTGAGAAGAGAAGCCCCAGAGCAACCTTGTTCCAGAATGCAGTGGGCCTAGAAAATTTTTTCCTCAGGATCGGATTCAAAGTGCTCAGTGATCCAGGCACTCGAACCCCACAACCAAAATAGAAAAAAGCCTGGCTATTGATCCAGCTGCCAGCAGACCTTGATGCCATTTGGAGTTTACATCTTGCCGCAGACTGCCTCAGACGTTGGACATAGAATGACAGGATTTAACGGTGACCCTGCAGATTTTGGACTTGATCTAGTCCCATTGCTTTCTATCCTCCTATTTGGAATCAGAATGTTTATCTTGTGTCATTATATGTTGGAAGTATCTAACTTTGTTTTCATTTATACAAGGATTTGCAACTAAGAGACTGCTTTCTCAGAGAAGACTTTGGACTCCTTTCAGAAATGCCAAAATTGTTAGGACTTTGGCAACTCTTGGAAATGGACTAAATGCCTTTTGCATAAAAGGATACACCTGAGTGTTTTAGGGAACCAGTGGTGGGATGTTATGACTTGTATCTAGATGTTCTACCAGAGTTTTGTACATAGATTGGACTCTTCCATGATGACTGGATTTAAGGTGTGTCAGTGTGGTTTAAAAGAGTGATAATGAGATTAAGAGTATGGATAACGAAAGCCCAATCAATAGGCTTACAGCCTAGGTAGAATATAAAAGGACAAAAAGAAAGCAAGCTTACTTGTGTTTTGCTGCTGCTTCAGCCTTCTGCCTGCCAAACCATGAAATGTTTCTCTGCAATGCCTTTCTGCCATGCCACCCTACATTGGAGGTAGCCAACTATGGATTGAAACCCCTGCAAACTGTGGGCCAAAATAAACCTTTCTTCCTTTAACTTGTGGATGTCAGATATTTTCACATTGTGGAAAATACAGTGATGAGAAAATTAACTAATTATATGTATTTTTTTCATATATATGGATTTGGTTTCTAATTGAGTCATATTTTGATGTCTTTAAATTTTAAATGATATAACATTGTAAAATAAGAATGAAATTTCTATTGGATTATTAAAAATGATTTTGCCTTTAATTGATGAATAATAATTGCACACCATTATAAAGTACAATATGCTATATACTTACTATATATATATAATCAAACCATAGTATTCAGTATGCCCATCACCTTAAACAGAATGTATCATTTCTTTGTAGTGAGCACATTTAGAATCCTTCCTTTTATTTTATAGTTTTACATTGTACTTATTAATTACAAATATAATCACTGTGGTATATAAAGTTGGAAACCTCAGATACAGGAATTTGAATTCCTACACTAAAACTAAAGAGTTAACACTTTGTGTAAATGTCATATGAAACATTTCCTTTTATTTGAAATGAATTGGAATGTGTTACAATTGTAAATCTAGGTGTCTTTGTGAATATCATTTTAACACATCTCAGATAATCTGAAAATTACTTAAATCTACACAAAACTTTCCACTTGAATTTGTCAAGTGTCAAGAGACAAAATTACAACAATTTAAAAATCCTAATCAACTTAATTTTCAATTTTTGAATAAATAATACTTCATTTTATAAAACAGAATCAATGTTCAGTTGGTCATAGAAAAGAGAAATTGGTTTCACAGATTGATTTTACAGTGTAAAGTAAGAATCAAAGATCAGAACATAGATTGGTCATTGCAAAACTACTTTCCTGGTAAGGTAGGGACAGAGATAAAGAATAATAGGAAAAAATTGATTATTTAACATCAGATTACTTTATAGTGAATTAAAAGTGTTAAAGACATGAGGACTGAAGCAAGAATTTCCTTGTTATGCCCATTGGCCCGTTTGGAAGACTTGGCTATTTCTTATTTTCCTGATTTATAGAAAGGTTAGATAACTATTTCAGCATCACAACAATGACCAATTAACAAGAGTGACACCAGTTTGATTTTTAGCAAGATCTATTAGGACATACATTAGTCCAAAACTGTGGCTTCCTATAATTTTTATTTGACATGAATACAAAAGCTTCCACACTTTCCAGCTATTTTAATCAATTGCATTTTATTTTGATATACTCTTTATATGTCTTATAATATCTTAGTTGGGTTTTAGAAGTCAGAATTCCTAAACCCTAAGGTAATATCTATTTATATTTATTTAAAAATCTTTGAAAATGGATTTGCACATTGTCTTGATCACTTTTCTATCATTGCTAAGACAAAATACCTGACCTCAAAATTAGGAAAGGAAAAGTTTATTTAAACTAACAGTTTTTAGAGGTTTCAGTCCATACTCAGCTGTCTCCAAAGCAGGGTGGCATAGCTAAGGGGCAACCATTCATGGCCACCACAAGCAATAAGAGTCAACAGGGTAAAAAAGGGAAAAGCAGGTCTCCCTCCCTTCCTTGTGTTGTATGAAGTTACCCGCTCCTGGGTGGGTACAGCACTCATGCCACTAATCCCAGTGCTAAACAATGAACCAATCAAAAACACTAGACTCAGCTACCTTAGAAAGACCCCCCCTCCCATGACTGTATGAGGCTTTGGGGGGACATTTAAACAAACCACAATGCACATTAAGTTTGTTATTAGACTAAAGATATCAAAAATATATATGAACTCTATATATGAACCATTATTATTGCAGGGAAACTTCAAGATCCTGTACATGCATTTTTTCCTTTGATAATCAATAGAGTTACAATGTATGAGATATTGCCTTGATTCCTTGAAGTAATATTTAACACTCACTGGCATTAAATCAATATGATCCTAATTGGGAGATTTGGCTCTATGTATATTAAAATTAGTTTAACACTATAAATCATGAGATGTTGAGTTCTTAACCCATTTATATCAAAGTTTGAAATTTTTGCATGGAATTCATCTATGCTACCTAGAAAAATTCAAGGAACAAGAATTTGAGGAGAACCTGTTTCATTATCTTCCATTGTTATGGGTGGATCATGAGTTTAAAGTTAGTAAGATGCTACACATCATAAGAAAAGTTTGTATCTGAGAAAAGGAAACAAAGTAAACAAAATCTTGAAATATCAGGGGATAATTTGGTAGAGTACAAAAATATATTATTAAATATATAAAATATTGAAGCCAGGCATGGAGGTGCACCCCTGTAATCCCAGCACTCAGGAGGCTGCAGCAGGAGGATTGCCGCAAGTTTGAAGCCAATTCGGGTTACACAATGAGTTCAAGGCTGGCCTGAACTACCTAGCAAGATCATGCTTCAAAAAGGAAAAGAAAATACTGAAACTGATATTACTAATAATGCAATAATATTTATATGCTAAGATACATATAGAGTTGCATTTTCACTAAAGATAATGTTATAATAGATGACGTGCAGAATTTTAAAAACTGAGACATGTAGATTTTATCTCACAGAAAAGCAGATTTTTGTCTCCCTCTCAGGTAGTTGATCATAGCCACCAACCAAAGAGAAGCAGCTAAAAGCTTTCACAGTCTTAAGAATTTAGAATGTCAGCTGATAGAATACTAAGGCGCTTAAATTGAAAGACGATGAAAACAATTTAACAAATCTATCCATCACTAAGCAATTATGTGCTGCACATAGACTGTATAATTTTTAAAACAAAGTAATTTGCAAATCCTTATATCAAAGCAGTTTGACAAGAAGAAATACATAGAAATCTTTGGACTTCACATGGTTTTACAGTTGTATTAATGTTGTTTTTATCTTGGCACTATGCTGTTGTTATTAAATAACTAATTATGTTTATTGTTAGTACACTTGAATTCCATAAAACATAAAATGTACTATATTATTATACAGTAGAAAAGAAAGGAGGTAATATTTTTAAGAATTAAAGTTGGACTATCTTACCAATAGAATAGATTTGGAAATTTCCCATGGTAAGTATTCCTATGAGGTAAGATTATCTGACGCCTTTACAGAAAATATTTTAAATGAAACAAAACAAACAAAAGACCTGTTGTCTAGCTCTGCAGACAGAATATGCTAGGGAACAATGTTACTGCCACAAAACACCATGGAAGAAGGTCTGGCCTCATTATTACTTTTCTAGGACTTCTCAGAGAAATGATTGTTTCTGTACTTAGGGTAGAAAGGTAGAAGCTGATTAAAGATCATCTTAATTGTGCCAAAAAACAAGAAAGCTTTCAATTTTTTGTATGTCATGTCAAAATTACATTAAAGCCAATCTACATGGGGCTCCCCTTAGCTACAGCTGTGATCCTCTGAGCATCGAAAGGAAAATAATTGGCTGAAGTTGACTGATATATATTAAATCTGAAGAGCAGTTAAACATAGTGATGTGTGGAGAAGCAAAAATTAACCTAAAATTATCTAAAAGAGGCAAATACAGAAAATGTATTATTATTGGTTTTATATTCAGTCTAGATGATCTTATTGAATCAAGTATCATATCCATGAAGAGTATATAAATAAAATAAATACATTGGTTGGAAAGTATTTTGAGAAATAGAGGCAAAAATGCTTCTTCATAAGTTAGGACCTGAAGTGAGATGAAGCCATATCAAATAGGCACAACCTAATTAAAATAATATTAAATGTTTCTAAGAATTATATGGCCAGAAGAATATAAAAGACAGCAAAATTTCGCTGAGTCCCAAGAATTCATATTACTCAGGATACCAGTCAGGAGGCTAAGGAGATAGTTAAAAACTTGTATAAGTAATCAGAAGGATTTGGCTCTAGGAATAGTGAGAATCCAGGGAAACTGGCCATAGGATCATGACCTTCTTGAAGTTATACAGTAATTGACATGCCAGTTGTAAAGGGGTGTCAGAATATTTCCTGGAAAGAGCATCTGGATGGTGTCTACAGTACGCTCCACAATGGCAAGAAATTCTGGAGGAACTGCAAGAAGAAAGCTCACATAAACTCAGGACTAAGCATAAGCTGGTAGATCAGCTGGGCTATAGTAGTTACAAAATTCATTATTTTTCCTCATTTGCAATTGTAGTTTTCTGCTGCACACCAAGATCTTTCTTACCCTAACACTTCACATGTCCAGTCCCCCAAGCAGGTTGTACAGTGAACACTGATAGTGTCTTAAAGAGACACTGATAGTGCAGGCAGTTGTCGCACTGGCACATCCCTGTAATTCCAGCATTCTAGGAGACTCAAAGGGTAAGGAGTTCAAACCCTCTCTGAGCAACTTAGTGACTTACAAAGACCTTGCTTCAAAACAAAAATAAAAAGTGGGAAATGGGCTGAGGGTGCAACTTGAGTTCAATTCCTTGTAGCTCTTAAAAACAAAAAAAAGACAGCACTAAGGCTAAAAAGTATAACCATAAACATGGGAATTTTTATATCCAAAAACAAGAACAGAATGATAAAAAAGGAGTGACTCTACAATAAACAAAAATGTATAATACATGATCTAAAATTTGAAATGCCAATTTAAAAAAAAACTTTATTTTTTCTTCGTGGAACAAACTTCATGAATCCTTCAACGTCTCAGTGCTCTTTGTTCCTCCAAAACACACATCGTGCATGACTTTAATTCTTTTCAGTGTATACCTGAATTTTTCAGATCTATATTTACTTTATTTATATCTTTCCTTGTTTAAAATTTATATTTTAAAGTTTAACATTCATATTTGATCTAATTTATTACTAATTTTTCCCATTTTCAAGATATATTGATACCTTATAAACTGAAGTGTCTGATTTCTGACTGATAAATGCTTCCTTCTTTTTTACCAAAAAAAAAGTTAGAAAAAACCCCCTAGGATTCCAAAACCCAGTTTCTGCAATCTTTTCCTTTAATCTATGAGAAAGTCTACAAACAAAACCTAGCATCTCACTGATCAAGTGTCCAATGACAGAGTAAGGAGGACTTTTCCTTCAGATTCGCGATAGGTTCTATGGTGTCCCTTTGTTAAGAAGTACTGGTTCACTTGGTAGAATTTGTCAAAAGAATTTTTCATTGTAAAGGCTTTCATTGTCACATTCCCCTCGTACAAAGATTGTGATTTTTCTGCAGGACTAACATCCAAACAGCACAAGGCTATTTTACTACATGAAAAACTATTATTCTTTATGACTAGATAAGAATCAATATCCAGAACTCTTGACTTTGCACTTTGAAGTTGAACAAAATTCTTTTTTACATTATATTTGTAAGAATATAAAAACAAGCAGGCTGAATTTTGTCATTTTGTTAGTAAAATATGGCATCATCATTTGTCGATAAAATATTTTAAAAAGTATCACATGATTTCCACTCATGTAGTCTAACTTTTACAACATGCAGATGTATCGGAAAGCCAAAGGAATCTAACATTACCTCTCTCTGTGCTGCTGATTATCTAATTACCTTGGACAAGTCATTCAGATATTAAATATTTATTTATCATTCCTTTCCCTCAGGCTATTGTGGTAAAACTCAAACAAGGGAGAAAAGTGACACTGTGTCAAAAAGTTTAAAATTAATAAATGAGACTACTGCTCTTAACATTTTTTTTCTACCACAGGTCACATGAGGTGTGACACTCACCTACACTACCCACTTCTTTGGTGATATGTATATTTTACAAATACTTGCAATGCTTTCCATGTTCCAAGCACTGTTAGCAATAAATGAATAATTCATTTAAGCCACGACTCTTATGAAGTAGGTATCATTACATTTCTTATGTATATTTCTTATCTATAAAGGAAACTGATGCACAGAGACTTACCCAAGCTTACATAGATAGTTGAAACATAATACTATAGTACTACCACAGGAAGCTATTTCTAGTGACAATACAGGGAATTTCTGTTTACTATTTTTTTCATTTTTAACAGTTATACAAACTACCATAAGTTTCACATGAGGGATGACATCAATTATTTGAAGAACCCAAGTTGTTGTTTTCTGTGGAAGGGCAAAGGGCCTCTATGAAAGGTACACTTTAAAGTTTTTTTCAAGGTTTTAAATCAACTCCCCTGTAGGAAATAACAATAAAACAATCATAAGAGATAGAAATAAAGAGAGAAGGTTTTGGAGTTAGACTTCTGAACAATTTAGCACTGAAATGCTTGATGGATTTTATAATTGGTGGTCATAAAAACAAAGGGCAAAGGATAATTTAGTAATTTCCCTCACTTCAGGACTTGTTGCTGACTCATTTCCCACAAGTTCAGGTCCCCAGAGCTTGTGTGTTCCACATGGGAGAAACAGACAGAACAGACAGATACAGAATAATATTTCTCAAATGCTAAAATCTCCATGGTCTTTTATTTGTGTTTTTCTTCTTCTTAATCAGAAAGTGGTAATTTTTCACTGATGAAAAGAGAGAGAAAGAGAGTGTCCCTCTTCCCAAGCAGCCACTTTGTGTATCTACTGATCCAAAATTCAATGAAACAGTAATAAGTCTTTGCCATTGGCAGCAATTTTATTTTACACATTTTTTTCAGCAAGGTAATCTTTAAGAGATGATACTGCAATAGTCCATATCTTTCATAGAAAAAAAATGTAAACAATGCAGAATGAACAAAGAGTAATTTTACCATTATTGTGCAACAAATTTGCTAAGTAAATGTTTGCTATGAGCCAGGTCCAGGGCACACAAGAGGAGCCCAAGGACCATGTCATCGGAGTAAATAATGGAACAATGTGTCTTATAGTCTGACACGGGTATATAAAATATTGTGGAAACACTGCAGGTGAACCACTAATGAGATGATCTTTAGTTTTGCCTTGAAGGGCAGTACAAATGTAATAGGTGAGGAAGTAAGACAGAAAGTATTGATATTTCAAGGAGCAAGAACAACACAACAAAGAGCAGAGATAAACAAAAGGCAATAATTTTCTTTTGGATTTTAGTTGCTAGAAAATAGCACCCTGGGAGGAGACTGACAAGAAATGGGGCCAAAGATAAATGTGGAGTAACTTATGAAGAATCTTGTCCTATGTTTTAAGGACTTCATGTTTTCTCAAAGGCAAGTAGGAAGGGTTTTTTTTAAGTTTAAAAATATGAAAAGTAATACTTCTTAAATGCAGGTTTCAAAGATCACTGTAATTGCAGTATAAATGTGACAGTAATGGGAAAAATAAAAAACTGGAAGATTTCCTAAGGAAATGTTAGTCATCTTAGTAAACAAAATAAAGGAGTAGCCCAGGAAATCAAGAAGATAATTTTGGGAATACTTTGTGATGTGAAATTATTGGGAGTTGGTAGCCATTAGGTTAACTGAGATGAGAGAGAGGATGACACCCAGTAACTTGCATCCAGAATATATAAAGAGATAGATTTACACAAAGAGTAAAAACAAAGAAAACATACCCAGTATTTATATGCTATAAGGAAGAAATACGAGGAACAACTGAATCAATCTTTGAAGGGGGTGTTTGAATGAAATGCCTATAGATAGGAGTAAGTGGCAGAATCAGAAGTGGTGAGACACTCAGAAGGAAAGCAGTAGGAAGAAGCTGAGTCTTTAGAAGTCATGAGGTGGTAGAAGCTATAGGACATGAGACCACAAGAAGACAGCCGAGAAGTTAACTGGTAGAGGCAGGAGGAACAGAAGCAGAAATGGCAGTCCAGGTCACTGCCAGGAGGAATAGCCCCTCCAGAGTAAATACGATGGTTTCCAGGGTCACTGCTCCAAGAGCTGCCACTGGGGCCCCAGGCATGCTGAAGGTCAATTTTAGAACAACCATATGGCTGCTGGAGGTCTTCAGAACCATCCACATTCCTCTGTTCCTCCACTGCTCCATGAACCTGACAACAAACTCATCAGTTAAGACATGTGAGCTCATCACTCTCTTAAAAAAACAACAAACAATCCAGAACACAGTGACCAGGACCTTTGAGGGTTTAGAACAATGTTATGCTTCAATACTAACTTATTTATATTCTTTTTGTTATTTTAAATATGTTTCTTTACTGACTTGTTTGTTTTTTATGGAAACACTACCCAAAAAACAAGTAATATATGCTTATTTACATTAAATCCATGGCACTGAATTTATTTGCCAAGTGCTTTTAGAGATATGAAGTAATATAAGTGATGCCATTCAAGGACTACAGCCTTCTTAGGAATGAATTTCTGAAAAATCTTATGTATTTGTGTTGGAAATTTCATGATCATATAAATAAGTGTACTGCCAAGGCTCTTTACATATACAAAGGTATCCTTCAGATACTACACATTGTTTGCTAATTTTTTTTTACCATAAACTCTAATCCTTTTCCTCTCCAATTAAATCACAAGCAGCTGTAATCCTTGAGGCCTCATTTGAATATAAATTAACAAAGGACTTGCTATAGGAAAATGTATAACAGATTACATGGTTTTTGCAATAAATAAGTCAGAAGGAAAAGAAAAAAGATATGAAACCCATAGATTATGAGAGATTGACAATCATCATATGTGGATCTGATTCACATAACTTAAGTAAATTCAAATAAAAAAAGTATTAGATTTAGGAGACACTGGATTCCAATGAAAAATTGCTAATTGCTTTTATTTGTGCTAATGCTTTGTGGATATGTGTTTAAAAAAATTCTTACCTCTACCACCAAGGGCCTGCCCTGCCACCGGAACTCAGCACAAGCCCGCCTCAGGGGTAGGCTGGCTGGAACCTCCCACGAGGGCCCATCCTGCGACAGGGAACATCAGAAGATCTCAGCAGGCTCCAGGTAGTGTGAGAAAATTTCGAACTTTGTCCTGAGGTGGCGAACCTTGGAATACAGCAGATGGACTACATCAGTGTGGTGAGTATACCCCTAAAATAGAGGTGTACAGGGGATAAATAGGGCCAGTAGTAAAACCCCCTCCAACTAACTGTAAGACTTTGGTGTGTCTGAAAAGAGTGTGTGTGATCCTCTCCTATACATAGAAAACACCAGGCAGAATGAAAATGACAAAACAAAAAAGCAAAATGCACTCTCAAACATATAGTTCACCAGAAGCAAGTATAGGAGACACTGAAATAGAGGACCCCAAAAGTAACACACTGGGAATCTCTGAAAAGATAGCGAGTGAAAAAAAAAAAAACTGCATCAGGCAATAGAGGAAATCAAATTAGAAGTACTCTCCCATGTAAAAATAGAAACAACAACTTTAGTAAAGGAGTTATTCAATGCAGCTAAAGAAGAACTAGAGAAAAAAGTACATGAGCATGGCAAACTAATTGAAACTTTGAATGAACAATATAGAAAACAAGCAGAATTCAGGAAACAAACTCAAAGAGACATCCAAGAAACAAAACATTCTATTGAAAGTGTGCAAAACTGCCTAAAGGAAGCTGAGGATAGGATTTTGGACCTTGAGGACAGCATCACAGTTAATGATTGGGAAAGGATAGAACTTTTAAAAATAACAAAGCAGCATGAAATGACAATCCAGAAGCTTCAGGATGATGTCAAGAGCAACAATATAAGAATAATGGGCATTAGCGAAGATACAGGAGTGCAGGCAAATGACATACATAAAGTATGTGCAGAAATAATAGCAGAGAATTTCCCAAACATGGGGAAAGAATCTGATATGCAGATAAGTGAGGCATATAGAACACCAAACAGTCACAACCAACATAAATTCACACCCAGACATAAAAATTAAGATCTCAGACATACAGCATAAAAACAAAATATTAAAAGCTGTCAGAGAAAAGACACAACTTACCTATCAAGGAAAGCCCATTAAAATCACAGCAGACTTTTCAGCACAAACCCTCAAGTCAAGAAGAGCTTGGAGTGAGGTATTTCAAGCCCTGAAAGAAAACAACCTTCAACCCAGACTGATGTACCCAGCAAAACTTTCATTCAAATTTAATGGAGAGACAAGATACTTCCATGACAAAGAATAACTGAAGAAATTCATGTCCACCAAACCAACCCTAGAAAGAGTACTGAAAGACATACTAGACAGAAACAAAAATGACCACAATCCCCCAAAAAAACAACAGAAAGAAACCACCAGATAGGATAAACAATTAAATAAGAAGAAAAAGCAGAAAGAAACAACAGGAACATAACATGGCAAAGTCGAGCCAGTACATATCAGTGATATCCATAAATATAAATGGCCTCAATTCACCTATAAAAAGAAATAGATTGACAGAATGGATCAAGAAACAGGACCCCACAATATACTGTATAGAAGAAACACATCTGACCCAAAAGGAAACTCATACATTAAAAGTTAAAGGATGGAAAACTGTATTCCATGCAACAGGAACACAGAAAAAAGCAAGGGTAGCTATTCTATTTGCAGACAACGTGAACTTCAAACCTAAAAAGATTAAAAGAGATAGAAAAGGTCACTACATACTTGTTAGTGGTAAAATTCAAGGGGAAGAACTAACAATTATAAATATATATGCACCAAATACAGGAGCACCCAACTATATAAGACAGATACTAATGGACAAGAAAAACCAAATACACAAGAATGCAATTATAACAGGAGATCTTAACAGCCCATTGTCACAAAGAGATAGATCAACTAGACAAAAAGTCAGCAAAGAAATAACAAAACTGAATCATACCTGTGAGCAATTGGATTAGTAGATGTTTACGGAGTGTTCCACCCAACCACATCAGAATACACATTCTTCTCAGCTGCACATGGGACATTCTCCAAAATAGACCATATATTATCCCATAAAACATTCTTAAGTAAATGCAAAGGTATTGAAATCATACCATGCATAATATCTGACCATAGTGCACTGAAATTGGAAATTAATGGCAAAAGAAATTGTAAAACCTGCATAAA